>JAHWFP010267610.1:0-36311 GCA_023313725.1 Lithobius niger | reverse complement strand
ATGCACTACAATGAAAGAGGGCGACTGTAACTGATTGTTACAGGCCACACCCGTTTGCTTGACATTGTTGGTCGCTCGCCCTCTTTCATTGTAGTGCATAATTCATAATGATGAATTTGCTTGCCCAACCTAAGCGTATTATATATGTAGAAGGCACATATATCAGTGATTAATTAATTAATACTTTAGGCGATAGTGTTTGACACATTTTCGATATTCTATAGAGACTTTTTAGAAACTCGGTAAAGCAATTCTATGGCAATTAGGTTTACGCTGGATTACAGTGCAATTATTTATATTAAGGAAACTATTTTTAACAGTAAATGGATGTCGGATTAGTTTGGTGTATAGGCTGAGCAAAACTGGCTCCTATCGTTAAGCACATAAGCATAGCATTAGTGTAAGAAATGACCTTAAAGTGTCCTTTTAGTGTTTATTTATTGTAAGCCTAAGTTCTAATACCTCGACAATGACAGCAGTACAACATATAATAAATCCTCCAATATTGCCCATTACTTTTTTTTAAATGTAAGCCACAAAACTCAACAGAAGTTCTTTAGAACTTCCATAGACCTTTCTTTTGAAATTCCATAACCTTTTCTTTAAAACTGCTATGGAGATGTCTTTAAAACTTCTATACAGATGTCTTTAGAAATTCTATGGAGATTTCTTTAGATATTCTATAAAAGTTCTATAGAGGCTTCTTTAGATATTTTATGCAAGTTCCTTTAAAAAAGATGTTTAGAATTTCTTCAGAATTTCTTTCAATAAATGGGCGAATTCCTCAAAGGAATTCTATAGAGAACTCATAAGAGATTTCAATAGATTTTCTAAAGAGCTTCTAAAGAAAGAACTCTTTAGAATTTCTGAGGAAAGTTCCTTACGTGGTGGCAACAACACTGAGCTGATCAGTGGGTTTAAGAAAGTGCTAACTTCCGAAAATGCTTACTTAGAAAAGGGCTAAGTGTTGAATTCTATGACGCATATGAATGAAGTAAGAGCATGCTGCCAACTGCTACTTTCAACAACCACCCAGCAGAGTGCTGCCAACTAGTGAAAAGCATGAGATTTATACGACCACTTGCAACAAAAGAATGTTCTGTTTCCTTCCATTTTTTTTATTAAATTATGAGAGAGGGAAGTTCGAATATTAGGAAATAAATATTTTTTATGCATAAAAAGTGGGATGGGGCCTCACCATGTATGCCATGTTGGATTCTGCCCTAAATACAATTTCATTTGAGTACCTGATTTCCTTCTGCTGGCAATAGGTACTTGCACTGCACGTCACTCAACACTTCGACAGCAAGTTTGGCCTGAAAAAAAAATGCGAAGGTAAATTAGTGCCCGAACCCCCTATTTCAGTCATAGAAAACAGAAATTTTTATGCATCGATAAACCTTCTAACAATAAAATATACTGAAGTAGTAATTACAACACTAAAGTACGTTAAAAAATTATCACTGACGGAAAAAAGTTTGTTCTCTGTCCAGTCGGTCTGGAAAAAACGACTTTATTTCGATACACACTTGTAAATTTATCCTAACTTTGGTATACCTTGAAAAGTTGAAACCGAACTGTTTTTACACTGATAATAATGCTTCATGTTTGCTGAAATTTATGTGGGTCCATACCCATCCTTTATACTAAATTAACTTTGTCCATTTAAGATAATTTAAGATAGCCTAAATGGATCCAGTTTGTTTTGTTTAAAGCCTAATCTACCCCAAAACAAAACTTGTTAAGGATTCCGGCCAAGCTAATCCCACCCAGTAATAGTTCGAAGGTTAAATGAAATATCTGAAAATTGCTTACTGCACAATTTTCAATTATTTCATTTAACGTTTGAAGTCTTAGTCGGTGTGATTACCTTGTCAAAATAGCCTATCGTTTGATATCACGACTTCACACGGCCTAAAAGCTTGGCGGCAATCCTTCACAAGTTTTGTTTAGGGGTAGATAACATATATTTTTGGTCCAAATTGATGTATTCCATATTTTTCCTTAGCAATTACGAGATGGAAACACCAGTCTAGGTTTCTGGTCGATTGCTTGTTTTATTTGTAGGCTTTCGTTAGATTTTGTGGATAGCAGTCACCTTTTTACTAAATGATTAGTATTTCTTAGTAGCTACAGTATCTCCTTGCAAACACACTGATATATTTAATGTTCAGTTTGGCATTGTTGCATAATAACAATGTTTAAAATAATGTAAAACAATTAATATGGTTGTTTGGAGCTCTCTCTAACTCCTGAACCACTTGGCCAATTAGAATAGTCCATATGAAAACCAGCATTATCTAGTCAAATGAGCTAAGAAGAAGCTTTATTCACCACTTGAAAGAATATAGCTCTGCTAACAAGTATGATTACGATATGGCCGCACCACAGCAAATGGAATGAAATAAAAATAATGAATTAAATATGTTCAGGGAGTCCAGGTTTCTGCCGCAACGAAATTTAATAAATTTTTAAATATTAATTGAGTGCATTCAAATATAATTGGCCATAAGCCAACAAGATGCAAAAAATGTTAATAACCAATAAGGCCGGCCATCCATCCGCCAACGCAAATAATCTCAAAATATACACTCACAAACTATCCGTTACTTTCAAATAATGACATTCATGTCCTCTCATGCACAAGGTGAAAACTACATTTGTCGTAATTTGGGGCAAACCATATGAATGGGGCCTCCGTCAACAGAAATTTGATATATTATTAATGCCACCTTTGTTTGGTATTTCTGTCTAAATCCACTATTTGGAAGGTCCCACACTTTGTTTCTGGGAACCTCTGGAGCAAGGGCCTGGGGCTGTGGTCCATTCCCCTGTAGCGCCATGATCACGCAGCACCTCCTGCCTTCTCTTGCCACAAAAAGGAAACACACATGTAGGTAAGGCCGAACTAATGCAACAAAACAGTAAAACCAACAGCTCCCCAAACGAAGTAAATAAAATAAAATAAATTATAAAAAGTATAGTTAACACAATATGTAAACACTAAATAAAAAATGTAAAAAAACAAGCTCATTCAATGCCATTCCTCCCCTCTCTTGTAAGAAAGCAGACACATATTCAAGAAAGCAACTGACAAGTCAAACCAATGCAACCAAACCATATAAAATCTCCAACAACCCACGTAAGATAAGAATGAAATTAAAACAAATAAACGGCAGAAACCAAAATAAAATTTCAAAAAATAATAGAAATTTACAAAATACAAATAATTCGACCATAAAAACGAATAAAACTAAAATTTATTAAAAACCCACACATACACAAACAAAAAATTACCAGAATGATCCCATCCTCCCAATTCATTCATAAGCCTATTTTTTGGGCCTGTTAATTCACAAACCATCCAACACTTTCCTCTTATACCAATTATCAACGGATCTAGACATACGCTATTGTGTCGCCGCCAAGTACAGTAGATCAGGGGGGGGGGGGGATTGAGGCTTAATGGCGCGTCGACAACTTGGTCATTAGCGCCAACCTCAGTCACAGTGCAGTGGTCCGGGTTGCCACTGCACCACACATTACAGAGATGTTATTCAAACCCCTAACTTAAATCTTGTCATACATCTGTACCTCCTGCAAAAATTGAAAAACACCGGACAGGAGGACAGACTTATCGCCCAACTGACGCGCAATGTCATGCGGAAGATGGAACCGACGACGAACACCATCAAGATGGCGACAATCAACAAGTAAGTGCCGGACCGTAAGTGGCCGTCGACACCAAGAACATTCAGGAGGGTCAACCCCCGTAAAAGGAAACAGTGAGTAAGTCGGGTGTGACCAATTCGCAAACGGGCCAACACAACCTCCTCACGGCGACTGCGGCGACACGCCGAGCGCCACTCCTCGACAGTGTCTTTAATGGCCCGTAACTTATTACCGTCCTGTCTGTCCCACAAGGTTTGCCAAAAAGCGTGTAACCTCAGACGCAGAGTCGGAAAGGCATCTCAATTTTGCTGATGTAACGGTTACTTATCTATAGACATAAAAACATCAAGAAAATATGTAGAGATGAAGACAAGACAGTAAGACCTTTTGTACGTTTACAGTTATAAGTCACATACGTCTATTAACTGTAAGCAAAAAAAGCATATCTCATCATGTCGAATGTAAGTCACAATGCGGCCGAAATGTTTGCAACTTGTGGAAAACTCAAGGGGATTTGCTGATTGAGTGATATGAGCGAAGCGAACGAAATCAGCTCTTTTTAGCCAGTGCGCGCAAAAAAGGGATTGAAGAAACTTAAATATGTGAAGAATGGTCATGCAATGAACTAAGCTGTGTCAATTTGGCTAATCTTACTGCTAATTGGCAATGGTAAATTTGAAAATTATCAATGTGAAAATTTACAGATATGATATTCCTTGAGAAAAAGGTACAGATGAACATAAGATGGTGTAACCTTATGTACGGTACATGTGTCTGTCAACTGCAAGCAACTGCAAGCATATCTTATCATGTTCGAGAATAAATCTTAATACAGCTGAAATCTAGAAGAAGTAGGGGAAGGTGCACGGATAAATAAAACAACTAAAGGGCATGCGGTGATTGAGTGAGCGAAGAGAACCATTGTTAGCCATTGTTAGCCATTGTCTGCAACAATGAGATTGGAAACTTGACCATGTGAAGAGTGTTCGTACAATAAACTAAGCCGTGTCAATTTAGGTAATCTAATGGCTAATAATTGGCAATGGTAAATTTGAAAATTATTAATGTGAAAATTTATAGATATAAAATTCCTCCAGAAAAAAAAGGTGCAGAAGAAGATAGGACGGTTTAACCTTTTGTACGTTCACAGTCCTATGAAAGATGCGATATACACTCAAGACCCCAAACTGGTGCAAAAAGCTGCCAAGTTCAAAAAATAATCGGCCTTTGAAGGTAGTGATATCATTCAACCAGGGAAAGGCTGCCAAGGTTAATCGTTTTAGCCAACTTATTTGCACCGAATAATACTTTGAACGTTAAATGAAAATTTGAAGACTGCTACCGCGAGTAGCAATCTTCTAGTTATCATTTAACTTTCGAACTATTAGTCGGTGTGATAAACTTAGCATATAGGATTAACCTTGGCGGTTTTCCCTGGTTGAATGATATCACTATCTTCAAAGGCCGATCCTTTTTGGAAACTTGGCGGCTTTTTAGACCAGTTTTGGTTTTGGGTACATCTTTTTACGAATCACACATTTTCCCAGTCAATAGAATGCCCCTTTACGCGTGAATGCCGAGCAATTGCATTTTCTCTTTACTATTCTTCATATTCCCTTTATGTTCAGCTAAGCAATCCTGAAAAAAAACGAAAACTATCTTCAGCATACATCTTATCACGATCGTTGCATCCAACACTATAGAAAAGTTCCATTTAAATCCAGCGATTTCCTACTTTTTTAAAGACCTACCATTCCCAAGTTTATCATTATATTAAATGGCACACAACTAATCCCTCCAAAACAGGCTTTAACTTTAAAACAAACAATTCCAAAGAAAGGAAAACTAATCCTGGGTAACTTCGTCGTTTTCCCTACCAGCCCTTGCCTCTTCAATCCACCTCCGTACCAGCTTTCTCTTGTACAAACTACTTACGACGATATCACAAATTACATCGTAACCACCAACTAACGTACGTCAATCAATACACGATCTTTCTCTTCTTTAACCAACCCCTTCACCACACCTTTATATAAATTCCACTCATGTCTGGAGTCAAAAGCTACAATTCAGTTGGTGGCATATTTCTTGCAGATCTTGCTTTTAAAAAGTAAATGGCTTTTCTGCTACCAATCTGCACAGCCAACTAAACCTGTACGATGAACAGTCTACAGTAACGCTGCATCCCTCTATTGCACTCACAGAGCGCAATTGGTTTAAGTAAAATCAAACAGGAGAATATAAAACCAAATTCTTATTTGGTTTAGCACCCGTACAATGCAAGCATTTCTTAGTCGTCGTGACAGCAGAGGGAGTACTGCTACAGTATTCAAATCATTCCAAGTTGGTGGAAGAATTACCATTTTATTAAGTACAAAAGTCGCTGCAGCGGAATGTTTGTTTCTTCGTCAAATCCTTGCTTTTATTTCAACTTGCATTAATAAGTACAGAAAGGAAATCCAAACACTCTTGGTTATGTTACATAAATAAAAATGTAAACCTTAGTGCGAGTGAACTTTAGTTAGGATTTCACCTTTGGTCTTAAAAGGTCTAAAGCTTAGTTCCCTCTTCAGGCAACCTGACATTTACGTTGAAGCGGCCACGGATATAAATTTTGGGAGAATATAATTATGGTTTTAATCATTATTTATTTTTTATGATCATAGGTACAGTATTAATATAAAAAGAAGCGGGAAACATTTGCCTAAAAACTCACAGAACTCACATTACTAATTAAAACTAGTTGAAGATTATAAGTAAAATCTTTACATTTTGCACATCCAGTATCGTTCAAAAGCTACCATACAGAATAACTTCGTTATCAGTTTGTACATCGATAAATTGAAAGTGGATATATTCATACTATATTGTAGGTGGATAAATTATAATTGATAAGTTTAAATAAAAATATTAGTAAATGGATAAATTGATAAATTGTATACTTTAGGCTATACAGTAAATTTAATAATAATTTGCCAGCAATTACGTAGGCATTTAATAGAGTTCTTTTCCCGTTTATCATGCAAAATATAACTTTTAAGTCTTATTCATTACAACATTAAAAAATGTACCAAAATTACAAGTACAGATAGGCAAGATAATAATAGTGTAGCAGTTTCAGTCATAGGAAGGTGTACATACATTACTTAATAATAATAGTGTTAATTGTGTTAATAATAGTGTATTACGATGGAAGTAAAAGGGTCGGAAATCTAGCCACTCTTGTTACATCAGAAAAGAGTCTTATAACAATAGCTTTCCACATTACAAACTACACTAAATCGAAGAAACGATTTAACAACACTAAACGACCATGCAGATTGCAGACGTTAACATAGAAAAATACAAATAGTGAAAATTACAGATATTTATATTTATCTGCAGCACAATGTTCAGGTAGCCTATTTAAAAAATTGATAACAGCTGGCGATACCAGATTCCAGCGTGCAACAAGAAAAATAGTTGCTGGCTGCAATTTTGAATTAAAATTCCATGCAAATGGCGATGTTTTTATGCTTGTATTACATCACATAGGCACATTTCAAATATTAAAGGGAAGTTGACTCTCTTATCTACGATTTTATTAACGTTTATCATTCCCAATTCTAAGAAACGACGCGTACTTCTTTTCTTACAATTGGGAATGATGAACGTTAATAAAATCGTAGACACCAAGTACAACTTTTTTGGCGAAAAACCTTGGTCTTAATTTAGCTTAACAAACTTGCTTTACTCTGGCTCAACAAAAGCATGCTGAGAACTCTAGAATGATAAATTGTACGTCAATATATTGAAAGTGGATAAATTCATACTATATTGCAGATGGAAAAATTATTATTCATAAGTGTGAATGTAAATTGTAGTAAATGGATAAATTGCAATTGATAAATTGTTGATTTTAGGCTAGACAGTAAATAATATTAATTTACCAGCAATTATAAAGGCATTTTACAGGTTTCTTTTCCTCGTTTATCATGCAAAATATGCCTTTTAAGTCTTATTCATTACCACATTGAAGAATGTGCTAAAATTACGAGTAGATAGGCAAAATAATAATAGTTTTGTAAAAAGTACCAAGAAATATAGGGTTTATACGTTAGTTTCATGACAATACTGGTGTAAAATTGAATGACAAATTTTTACAGTATTGTAGCTTTGCTGCTACCCTTGTAAAAGAGTTTTTCACTCATATGTAAGCCATCAGAACCCGTCCATTGTATTCAAGATGAATTTTATAGAATAGTATTTCACTTTAGAATTAGTCTGAGGTAATACCTTATAATTCCTACTCGGCAACCAATTTGTGTAAATGATTTGAACTACTGCCGTAATTATCAAAATTTTAATCCCTTGGGATTTACTGGTGAGCAATTATAATGTTTAAATAACCCTTGCTATTGAACCACCTCTTACCAATTTGAATGATGAGTTATATTTTTTTATGTTTAAAGTGGCAATTTGCAATTTTGAATTTCATTTGTGATTTTCTCGCAGTTTTGATGAAACTTGAATTTGTTTGATGTATTTGGATAGGATTTCAATGTAGCCTATCCTTGAAAATCAGTTCAAACATTCACAATGGTTTCATGCTAACCAACACAGGGACATTCAGACTAATAGACCGAAACTGACAGGTGGTTCTTGCTTTAAAAAATACGCTAAAAAATGCATCTAGTGTCCTTACAATCTAAAATTGGTTGCAGTATTTCTTTTGAGCAGTCGAGCTTGAATTTGAGCTACAAAGTGGTGAACCATGTCGAACCCAGACAACAAAGAAAAGCCAATTGTCATCCCCAGATTACCCCCAACATCACAAATAAATGCTGTTCGACTGTACGCTGCAGTTTCATTAAAGCTCATAACTATGTTGCTTTCAAACCTAAAAACGGCTAGAGCATATGGCATGCCCCAAGTGTCTTCCGTAGTTGTAGACATGATATAACGGGTTGTGGTGCATCTTTTCGTGCAGGAACAGTCCTTTTGTGAATCAAAAGCCATTGTTATTGTCCTGTATTTAGCATTTGTATGCTTTGCTTCTGCCGTTGTTTTGCATGTGGGTAAGCTCAAGTCAGTCATGTACGGCAACCTGTGATATAAGACATATATAAGCGTATAAATAATACACAATGATGCACAATAAATTTTACCCAAAATATTAAATAGTATTTATTCATTGAGTTATTGCCTTCATAGTTTAGTCATAGATGTATAAGAATTAATGTTAGAAAAAACTTCCAAAACAAAAGTATTTGTCAAAATATGAGTTCAAATAACCAATGTGTTAGACCCCCAAGGCAGTGTGTACAGTAAGCCCGAAAACGATTTAGAAAATGGCATACCTTCTGACAATGACCAAAAAGAGGATATGTTATTTCTTTAACTTTAACTTTAACTTAACGTTATTAACAAAAAAGCTGCAGTGCCCATTGGCTGGGCAGCATACCAAAAAAGCTTTGCATTAGGGGCTTGGCTTATAGCATTCACCACCTCAGGCAGCCTGTGCATGCCCTCTTTATCGATAATGTGCCCCAAATATTTCAAACTCGGCCGTGCCAGTTTGAATTACTTGACCCCAAGGCGTAATCCTGTGCTTTATAGCCCTGCTAATAAATCATTTAAAGCAAAACCATGTTCACTCCCTTTGCCTATAACCAAAATGTCGGCGTAAAATGGTGGCATTTGGGGATACTGGCTGTTAGTCCAGCCATCAGATGTTGAAAAATTCCGGAGCTGCTAGCCAAACCGAAAGCAACATTTGAAAAGCCCTAACATTGTGTTACGATCAAAATTTCTTGTGAGTAATATGATAGTGTGGGATTCGACCAGGACACAGGACAGACAGACAAGATGGCTGCCCCATGTAAACCGGAAGTGCCACCATCTTCGAGAAGGCCATCAATTTGGAAGGTCATGACATCACATCCAGCCCACCATTTTGAATGACGTCACTTCTGGTCTTTAAAGGAACCGGAAGTGCCTCCATATTGCTTGATGCCACTTCCTGTCAGCCACTTTTAGGTGTCACAAATTGAAGGCGACCATTGTGGGGTATTTCATATTGAAGGCAGCCATTTTGGGGTTTCAGTTACAGTTTCAATTTCAGAAAATTTTTAAAATGCCTATAACTCGGGAACTGCTGGTCCTGGAGCAAAACGGATCGAAATTTGGTCACCCTTTCAGGAACCCCACCCCGGGTACCAGCTGACTGATGGCCCACCCAAAGTTTGAGTTCTGCAATTGGCCCACCCCAATAACTTGGGAACCGTTGGTCCTAGAGCAAAACCATTCGGGCTTTAGGCTTCCCCAGGATGTGCCCTACGTGTGGCGCCCCCGAACTCGAATTTTGGGAGTTGGCCCATCCCAATAACTCGAGAACCACTGGTCCTACAGCAAAACCATTCGGGATGTGGGTTCCACCGGCTGTACCCTACGTGTGGGCCTCCCCGGACTATTTATCGACTTCATTTTGTAAATACCTGTCCGTAGCAAGGGAATCTGGTCTCTCCTTCGGTCGGGCCACCGTGAAGTTCATTTCAACTGCTACTGGCTTCCCCTTTGTATCATCGGGGTACTGAGCCAAACTGCCACGTCAAGGCTGCAGTTATCGGAGGAGTGGGATGGGATGGGACGCGATAGGTTGGGAATAGGAAGGGATCACGACCGCCTGCCCACCTTGGTCGGACCTGTCGGAGATTTAGGTCCTCTGATGGAATAGCCGGTCGTGTGGGAAAGGGGGGCTAAATATGAGCGATGCTTAATAATGTCTAGGACCGAAATAGGGCATCCTAGTACGATCGCTAGGACGTGGGTGTTAAATTCTATAGGTTTCGAAATCGAGGGCCTCGGGTTTGCTCACACTCCCCACGCTCCGCAATGACCACTTCCTCGCATCCTCTTCGGGCCTTACCTCCCCCCGCTTAACCCACTTCACAGTAACCGGGTCGCGTCACCGCCAGGTTAATCGAGAAATCGCTTAGGGTGGGTACCATCCTCGATACCGGAATGGTTCTCGGTATCGTTTTTTACCCTACTTCTTCTAGTCGTTCGTAAGCTTCGGATTCCTCAACAGTTCCATTTCCGCAAACTGCACAGGCTCCGCAACCTCCTCCCGGCTCAAAATCTTGACCCCAGTTGCCGGGTCGAGCAGCTATGGAATGAGGGGAGATGAATCTTTGGGACAGACGACGCATTGTTTGGGGAAATCAGACCGGTGTGCCATCTCGAGCTGGCATAAAGCAAAATCTGTTTATACACGACTTAGCTTTATATATGAAAAGTTTTTCAATCGGCCCTGTGCAACTTTTCGAGGAAGTGCGGACCCGCAACTGTAATTCGGGAACCGCTAGTCCTGAAACAAAACGGCTTGAGATTTGGCTTCCCGAGTGTCCCCTATGCCACCGAGATCCTTTTGAGATTAACCGGTCGTAACTCGGGAACCGCTAGACCTAGAGTGAAACAGTTCGGGATTCGGCTTCCCAAGTGCTACCGATTTCAGTTTGTGATTAAACGCCCATAACTCGGGAACGATAGGTCCTAGAGCAAAACGCTTCTGAATCTGGTCTCCCTTAAACCCCAGACTTTTGGTGAATCGTTCACTAGGCTGCCGCCAAGTTCATTTTCCTTCTTCATCCCAAGGCTGCCGCCAAGTTCATTTTTTGGTTTCCACCGATCATCGGGTACCGAGCCGCTCCACCACCTCGAACAGATTAGTATACCCTTCATTAAAATAATACAGTACAGCCAAGCAATTTTGCCCAGACAATACCTCATCGGCCCCTTGTATTCTCCTCGGGTTCCAGACGATTTTCCGAGGTAACTATAGAATTCTCCAGGTGGTTTTAAGCCAAACGAATCAAAGTACAGGGCGCACGAACCTCCCTTTAGGTATACGCGATCCAATGAGTTCCATCCCCGTCTCTCGAGTTCTGCAAGTTCAGTATAGCGCATTAGGTCGCTCAGGAACGCGCGGGGAGCAGGTCTTTCGAATAAACTCCTCTGAATGTGCGGATCCCCAACGTTTTAGCATATCTGTCGAGGTCCAAGTTGGTTAGGGGCTTGTTCACGGGAACCCCGGCTTCAGACAAAACCCATGACCACACCGTGGGACTTTTTTTCTTCCCAGTCCGCTGCCCGTTTTCAAAGCAGTTAGGGCTTCCATCTTGGCATTGTGACACTTTATTTGTTCGAACTTTCTGTCTGGATTTAGCCTTGGAGTCATTGACGGCCTTGGCTATTCCTGCCGCTCCAACTCCTACTGTCCGAGAGTGGCGAGGATTCAGAGGAGTAGGGGAAGAAAGCCCCTTTCCGGATTTGGGTAATCGAAAATTTCAGATTCAATCCCCGGCCCGTAGATTGAGCCTTTCGAATTCTCGACTGATGCAATTTGGTGACCGGTAGATAAACGTTGGTCTTCCGCTTCAACTGAGAGTTGGACAGCTGAATGCTCTGTGTTTTTTCGGCCTTGAGTTGTTAAAACATACCCCACTTCTAGGAAACTGATAACTGGAGGGGGGGTTAGGGAATACATAATTAATGTACTTTTTATTTACCTTTTTCTCCCCCACTCACATCACGACTTCGACTTTGCTCCTGTCCAAATTGAGGGTCATGAGCCAGTCGCTGATGACCAAGGCGTAGCATCGAGTGCTGGCTGGTACTTGAGCTCCGAATTTAAATCTCAGTCACGTCAATCATGCTCAATTTAAGCCTCTCGTTCTGTTTTGAGCAGTCTATGAAGATCAGGGCAAAGATCTTACCGAAACTCGAAACATCGAAAGCAGGTCCCATTACCAGCTCCCCATAATACTGCTTCCTAAAGTTGAAAAAGTCTTGTTACATGTTCGAGATGTTCCCGCTGGCAAAATCCGCAGTCATGTCAAGAAAAGGATATCACTCCGATTTCAGAGTCATGTGCGCGTTCGTGAGACTGCAGTGATCGAAGACGGCCGGATTCCTATTCTGATCCATTTCCCTCGCCGTCTGGAACCCGATTATTACGTATCTCGGCTTCTAGATAGAACTCGTCGTGATCAATCTCCAAGTACAGCTAGTCGTGGTGGGCAAATCAAACATGTCCGAGTACCAGTGTCTGAAAGCCATGGGTACGGTGATTCCGGCATCCACGAGTCCATACAGCCTATTCTTCTGCGTGTCCAAAGGGGTTACGTGGGGAAGGCGCCAGGACACTTGCTCTAGAACTATCTTTCCCAGGGCTCCTCCAGTGTCTCGGAAGACAGCATTCGTGTCCGCAGCCCGCATTAGAAACAACGTTGCTGAACCCCGTAAATAGCTTTCTATAATCTTCAAAGAATCCCAGGAGATGGGAGAGGGGGATGGTATAATCAAAGGATCCTTTCTGGGAGTGGGCGCTTAGAAGGACGTCTCTCTTGTGTTTGAAGACATTATTTGTTCCATCTTTGGCCGTACTGGCGCTGGTAATGTCAGGACCATCCCATATTCACTACGTGGGCTTCGTCTTGCGGGCCGTAGGAGACAATCCCCTTAATGGTGCTGGCAAATCCCGGGTGATTGATCTCGTCCACGGTCGTCCCCTATCTGGTACTTGATGTTCGAAAAGAGGTAGGCTATTGCGTTGTTCACGAGAGCTATCTTGTCAGTGGCTGCGTAAGCCGACCAGTGGTTGGCGCTTATGACCAAGCTGTCGACGCGCCATTAAGCCTCATCTCCCCCCCCCCCCCCGACCAGTCACTCGCTTTGACCAGGGCATCCTTCACGTAAAGGTAACTCCAGTGGGGATGGGTGAAGAGATCCTGGTTCTGAACCACTATTTTAAGTTCCAAGTTCACACTGTTCAAGTTCGTCCCGACTATCGTGATGAAGTCGTGGTAACCTGGCCTATGCAGCTTCTTGCATTATTTTCCACTTCCATTTGTTGGCAAAATACCTTTCCCAGCAAAGGTTTTTATGTATTCTGTGGAGGCCCTGAATCAATGAAAGACCAGAAATACTGAGTTTTATTTGCTTTTTACGATGATATCATCGTAAACATTGCTGTCATCGTGAACATTGTCATCGTGAACATTGCTGTCTAGCTTCGTATTTTATAAATTATCTATTTGGCTAACTAAGCCATCAATTATATTTAAAAGAAAACAAAAATGACTTGTTGACGTACGATCAAAAGATTATTTCCATATTGTTTAGCTTACAAATGTAAAACAGTACGCAGAGCATCCCATCGTACAGTACGAATTCGTTAACATTATCGGCAAACAATTCATGAGGATCTGGTGACCAGATTCAAACCCACGACTCCTGGAATGCCACCTCCACAGGCAGATCGACCCATTCTTCCTAGGTTCCGAAACAATTAGTTTAATTTATTAGTTAAATTTGATATAACTTACGTGCAGTTAAATTTCCCGATTAATTGGTTTTGCAAACACTCCTTAGTGCATCTATTGTATTGAGCTGAATTCACACATGGATTGGGAGGTGTATTCAGGTAGTTGATCTGAAAATAAACGTACGTATTTAGCTTCACAATTAAGAAAATAGAATAATGTACGATACCATATCAGTAATTTTCTGAAAAATAGCTCTTGTCAGTGCGACTGCATGACTGCGATCTACGACATAAAGAGGAAATGTTCTATAGAACTGAATGCATTAGCTTAGGCCTGCAGTGGATACAGCCACTCACACCAAATACATAACCCCTTGCCCAGTACTTCTTCCGTAATTAATGAAAAGCTATGAATGAATGTTCTACGAATTTGGCTAAAGAATTTACGATTTCACTTGCTACCCTTTTCAGTTTTCTCTGATTTTGCTGCCTCGACTTCACAAACACTCCGTACCTCTGATCAAGGGTTTGAACCAAATCAAGTGGCCCTTGATTACCATTGGTATCACAAAAAAATCAACTTTACGATCATCTTGCAACGTACGACGGCCGGCAGGCGACCAGCAACTTAAGAGAACCATTAGCTTCCACAACTCTCTGTCTGGAGCAGATTTTACCCCTGAATGGGGCATCTGCTCACTGGCAGCTGACTACAGGCGACTCGAACCCGTCTTACTCTTCTTCGCAATCAGCTTCCTCTTGGGCCAGCATGTGGACGCTCGACATATACTTCAGTTTCTTTGCCTCTGAAGCCTCCTTGCTTGATTAAACCACTAACTGAACTAATGCTGCTACTACCACTTGCAATGACAACTGCCAACTTGTAAACTTCTCATTCATCTTATTTCTAAAAAAAATCTAGTTCCTAATGGTACCATCACTTGACCCACTCGCAACCTTACCAATGCCATCCCCAAACGCCGACGGCGATATAGGGATAACTTGAGTAGTACTGACAAATCCGCTGCTCCACTGAGAAACCCTTAACTGGTTTGGTATGGAATTGATTTGGATCCAAACCAAACTCCGTTGTCAGGCGTTGATTCAAAGCCTCTCTTTCTTCTTATGGTAAAGAGTGTCGTTTTGTCTGTATTTGTCTACTGTCGGATTTTTAGTTGACTAAAGTCCGAGAAAATCTTACTCTTACGTTTCCGTGACATGTACGGCTTACCTCGGGGCCTGGATTTTTTAAAAGAAAATCGCACCCCTGAAGGGGGTACTGGAAGCTTAACAAGTGCTGCAAATTAGTATCATGTTATGAACGTTACAGCAAAATTCCATATCATGACTGGTTGCATACCTTTTGTGTAAAGCTCGAAATTTATTTAATGTTTCTTTTGTCCTAATAATGTTTGACGTTTCTTATGGCGTCAATTCGTAAGCTTCCAGTACCTTTATTTCGTATTCCGATCTCTGGGCAGCAACGTTTGAGAGCGCAAACTGCATACAAGTATTTTAAATTCCATTAGCCCAAAAATGGCTTACCCTAACCAAATCTTCCGTTGCACTTTTAACGTCTTCGTTTCACCAATGCCTAAACGGAAAACTGATGGGATCAGTGGTGTAGCCAGTGATTTGGAGTGTAAACAAATAGCCTTGCTGTAATCATCATGATGAATTTTTCTGCATAATCTTTTAAAAAACAAATGTTGTGTTCGATTCCCAGTAAATTATGTAAACTTTAGGTTTTTTCAGTGTCGGTTTAACACCAGTGTCATTAAAGATGGTTGGTAGAGAGCCAAGGCAGCTAACAGAAAACGCATATGCTGCTTTTAAAGATATCACAGCTGCTAGATTGTGCAACAGTAGCTTTTGAAGGTTTTCCGTTTGTAACAATCAACCTTTAACATTGTTGGCTAACCAACTTTATCAAATTTACATGTGAAAGCTACATTTCTGATATAGTAGACATGAAAATGTGTCGGAGTAAATTTGTTGTGACTCCCGTGACCATAAACACTTGCCAGTTTAGTGCCATTTGCAACTGTTTCCAAAATGCCAGTCCCTGCGAGATTCAGATTCATCCTCTGTACTGACGTACACCAGCAACAATTTAGTAAACGTGATTATATTTCTTTTAAATAGACTCGCTTTTCAATTTTATAGCACGATGAACTTTGTTAGAATACATACCACATATTTTACACACTCACTTAAAAACGCACATCTAAAATTAGCATAGTTGTCAGAACTAGATCTAGGTGGGGTGAAAGGTGGTCAAATACGTCACTTGTCAATATACTAACAATTTAGTTCCTCTTCGTTTTTCCACAAAGGAACAAGCTTTACTCAATGAGAAAGATTCGACAACCAATAGAATAAAAGTGTAGCCTCTTGACATCTAGGATGCCCCCCCCCTTAGATCAACAAATAAATTGTCAAACATTACACATTCACGACTTATGATCACTGGGTCTCTATGCCCTTTATCAGCATTATGCATGTACTAGAGGAAGTTCGTGCTACGCACGGCTGGTCTTGGATCCACTGTTTGCAACACTGGCATGGTTTGGTTGCTTATGTGTATGTCCATGTTTCACCTAATTAAGTTTCTTCAATCCAAATTTTGTGTACACTGGCCAACAAACGCTTTCATCGAATTAAGTTTGTTCAATTCTATTTTTTCGCGCACTGGCTAGCAAACGCTGATTTTCGTTTGCTTTGCTCACTCATTAAGCGCCTCCCGCGACGCAATTCAGTGGATGCTCCCTTTTAAAAATTGGCACGTCGATGCATATTTGGAATCGTTATCTGAAAAAAATTGTGCTGGCTAATAATATTGTATTGCTTGGTGAAGTCCATTGTACGGACGGGTGGTGTTGATATCTTTAGCCTGGCGGCTTTGACATTTTTGTTTTGTGGGAGAGACAGAAAGCAAATTGCCCGGCAAAACAGTACCTGAATATTATTTTATTTATTTATTTATTTAACACTTTACGACAGAATAGAGGACACTATTCCATATGGTTTTGTTTTCACTTAGACATGTCTTATTGTCGTCGGCCACTCTGCAAGATTGCAATGATAAACCTCGTGCTTCGCAGTAATTGTTGGTGTGAAGTTTGAAACAATTTAGCTCAGCACTGAAAGCCCGTATATACCAAATACGTAAGCCATTTCATTGTGTTTAGGCGGGCAGTAGGCCTCGCAATTAACAACGTGGCTTAGTTTGATTCGAAACTATATACCTTGAGCTGAAACACGGATTCTTTCAATTCAATTTGTTTATTGTGGGTCTCGGCCCTACGCATCCAAACGGCCACGCATCCAAACCGATGATAAATTAAAAAATGCCATCTACCAAGCAGCAAATACCCATCAACAATCAACGTTTTAGACGAAATTTTTAGGCACTGTAGCAAACACATAACACGTGCACGAAGAATGAAAAGTGATTAAAGTGATTGTTTACTATACTTAGTTTCTTACTTAGTTCTACGCTCTTATTATGTAGATAGGTTATCAGCCACCTTTCCGAGTAGTAAGATATGACAATGTCGAGGTCCGCAGGGCAGAGCCATTGTTGTATCTCTCCGAGGAAAGTGGCTGATAACCTATTTATCACCCAATTTCACTATCTCTGTCCGACAACAATAGTACGGCGCACACACAACAAAGAAAGAATCGTGCTGACGTACTTTTGGTCAGAAAGGTCGACATTGCGACAAAGATGTCATTGTTGGCAGCATTGTTATTCCTTCCTTAGTGAAAGGATCTGTTTTTGCGTTTATAGATTGTAACTGGATTCCGAAGTGCCCCATCATCGTTCATACCGTAGAAACTCAATGACGAACAGCCCCTTCAGACCACTTCTCATAAAATTTTTTTAGAAGTTGTTTGAAGGGGCTATATGGCGTGGAGTTTCCGCGGGATGAATGGGCGATGGGGCAATTCGGAATCGAGTAACAATACAGAAATAAAGGAAGAGAACTTGTAGTGGTTATAGCATGGATTTTGGAACAATGGGCCAGTATAAGCGATTTAATGAACACTTTTCGAAGAGCGACGTCCGAGGAGGTGTGGAGGAGTCTCTGCTGTCTTATTACCCTATCTTCATGTCGTGTAGCAGCAACGCAGAACAGAAATACCGTTGTAGGAAGAAATGAGAAGTTCTCTTTTACTTGTTTTCCGACAGCTTGAACAGCAATCGAACGACAATCCTTTAACAGTTTGCTTTGATATGACGTTTCAAGCTTCGTATTGTTACAATTTCCATTGTTCGTCAAAGGGGACATTTGCAATGACGCAACAGTCCGTTACCCTGAGCAACGATGCTTTAACAAATCGTTTTGAACGGTCATCCCACGTGGGATATTGTTACTAAAGTTTGGTTATTGTCTGAGGGGTTAAAATCTTATTTCCTTTGTTCGATGATGGAACTCTTCGGAATCCATCAATAATGCCTGTGATAGAGCTGTTGCAGTTGGTAAAGAAAGCAATGTTGGAGGTTTCGAATGTAACACTGCGGAAAATTGAAAATAGTGATGCAAAGCAGTGTCGGATTAGACCGTCCGAGAACCCGGGAAACCCCGGGAACGCCTGCACTACAGGAGGCCCTAGTTTAAAAAAATAAACTTTATTGAACAATTCGCATGAATTCAGATGAAACTAGCATTTTAATTTTCAGGAAAACGTTTTAAATTAACGCATATTTCTTTAATACTAGGCTAGCATTCTTGATTCTCCCAGACTGCAGAAAACCCTTGTTTCCTTTTTTTTAAAAATAGAATGAATGAAAAATTGCATCGCACACTTGCCAGAAAACGTTAGCTTCCAGGGTACCGACGCCCCCCCCCCCCCAATCGTAGTCACGTGTTTTAAATTGTATCTCCAAATTGCAAAAAAAAGTTTTAAATTTACTTAATTTTTTTTAAAAACACACTCTCTTCCGTGACTCGGATCCTGCGCTCCTCGCATCCCTTTGCCGCGCCCCCCCCCCCCCCCCCAATATACCCGTTGCCTGGTTCAAGTGTTCCTGATGCTCCTGCAGTACATCCCCGTAGATGGCCGACCCCTCCCAATCCGAACTTGATCCAAAGTAGCACATGGCTTTACGAAGATGGTCACTCTTGTATGAATTCTAAAAGTGTGCAAAATAAGTGTGCAACCATTGTTGAGCATTGTTGCAATCGTACGAATGCGGGATTTATACTGCATCGTTTTACCAATGGTCGAGATGAAAGTAGGGTAATGATTGTTGGCTAACGGGGTATTTGTTCGTTGCAGACATAGGGCCTTAGGGCTTCGGGCAGATGACCAGGAGTGGTTAACGCTCGTTAAACCCTTTAACCCCTTTTTTTTTTGTTCGTTGTGCGATAATGGATGCTTTCGGAATCTGGGACAGTTATACGGTGAGACAGTAAACGTGTTATTATAGGACAGAGAGCCAAATGGTTTCGATTAGTGATAAATAAATGTATACTGAAAGTGTAATAAAAGTGGCTTAGGTTTAATTCAAGTTGAAAACTTCCATATTTACTAAATTATTTAAAAATAATGAAAACCATAACAGACGTTTGTGTCAGAATGGTAAGCATTAGCTTTTCTTAAGATTTTTAATGGAGTGGCGGGGGATGGAAGAGGAAAAGTATAGGAGTGGACACCGGGAGTTAGGCAGGGTAAGAGCTACCCACCAACAAAAGTTTGAACTGTTTAGACTGACGAGGAAAACAGGAGCTGTTCTGAATTTAATCAAGGCTGTGACGTCGTTTGTAATTTTAAATCGTAAAGTACCGTTACAGTTCAGTGTCATAATGTTTTCGTGGTACAAGAAAATAAAATAAATAAAACGAACGCATTCTTTTCTTGCTTAAGCAAAACTAGCTCCTTACGGTGCTGTTCTTAATTTTAATCGAGGCTGTAACGTCTTTTTTAACATCTGGAGCAAGCACGATGTTATTTAATTCATAAGCAGGCGTGATATCCAGGTGTGATAACCAAGAGCAGGCGTGATATCCAAGGTGTGATATCCAAGAGCAGGCGTGATATCCGATATCACTTCTCCTTTTGCATATCAATCCTAAACCATTGTTGCATTGCCGTAATGTTCTATTGTTAAAGAAGGACTGAATCGTGAAATTGGGTGATAATTGACAATAATGTTGCTTGTTCTAACATACCGCATCTCTTGCTTATTGGTAAAAGACCATGTGAATTTCGAAAATAATTGTTTTAGTGTACGATAAGCATCTATAAATGCTTTCTAAAGTTATTAAAAATCAATGCTATTCTAGTCTTTTGTGGTGCCCTATACACTATAATTGCACCGCTTAAAACATACTCGTTTACTGTCACACAAATTATTTCTAGCAGAACAGTGGACGAATAATTATAAGGGTAAAGATGGTACACCAGTGATTTAGTGAAGAACTGGTCTTTTGGTTCAAGGTAACTGGGATGAAACTTAACTGTGCAAAAGTGTTTGACTGTGCTATGCTAATTCTAATTAACCTACTCTTCTTTATAGGTGCTAGAAGAGTGCTTAGTTTTTGATTGATATCACAGATTCTTACTTGCTTTATCTTCATGAAAATCGTTATTTGATGACGGGAAGGGTAAACAATTGATGATCTCTCATCGATCGTTTCATCCACGGCATTGTAGTACAGCTACAAAATGTAAACTAAAATCAGCAACTTCGACTTCAAATTTTGTAATTTTGTAATTATTGATAAATTGTAGAAGTTTAGGATATTTTTTGTGTGTTGAATAGCTGAATGTTTAGAATTGTTGGGTCTTAGTGATCTGATTTTTGTTCAGATTTACACAAGGGTTTTATAACGATATTACACTGCCTCTTACGAAATGTTCCACATAAGGCACCACATACGTTAAGAAAAAGTTTACATGACCGAGAAAGTCTTACCAAATGCTAGAAATCAGCACAACAAGTTTACAGTAACTTGGACAAACTTATTTTTTATTTTGTTACTTGTAACTGAAAAGTCTTTACTACGAAACTGCACATTAACAGTCAATGATAAAGCACCCAATAGTAAGTATCATAAGTGAAGAATTTCAATAAAACTATTCTAGACACTATTGTGCCACAATTGGATTGTCATTTAATGAAAATAACCCCGTTCTTATTTTTTTTATGAATAAAATAAAAAAAAAATTACACATTAACAACTGGATATAAAACAGACTCTGCCACCGTTTATATTTACTGGTTTTGTAGCAAGCCTAATATCTGTTTTGTGTAAATGGGTGACCTATTTTAAAATTATAATAATAAATTTACCATGTAATAAGGTCACATAGCACATTTTTGTCTTATTAGTATTTATTTGAACACTGGTTAAACAAATACAAAATACAAAGACAAACACTATAAAATGTCAAATGAGGAACCAACATGTCTAAAAAAAACAACAAAATATTTTAGAATGTTCAGTTAAGCAAAACCCGTAGGTCATGAGGTCTAAAATAAATATAATGTAACATCTACACACAAAAATTCTTCATAGTGCAAAGCAACAACACACGAGGGAAATTTTTTTTTAAAGCAAGCACTCAGAGACGACTGACATATTCATCCAGACTGGATCCAGGAGGGATGGTGCTCAAAACGGAAGCAGCATTGCACCGCTGAACGGCAACACCAATCTGCTGGAGGAGGAAGGAGGTTGCCTGCTTATCCCCAGATATGAGGGTGAATTTCCGGCCGATGGCGTGCAGTAGGGAGAGGCCCTCTCCGCCAATGAATACCAGGTTCTCTGCCACGACAGGACACAACATATACGTGTTGTCCAGGTAGGCATATTTGACCCTTTTGCGAGCTTCGGTGGCATGGGCTGATAGCAAATAGCAAGTTCGTAGATAGAAGATTCGTAGTTGACGATGTAAATGAATACCTTTTATTTATTCTATCTTGCACTTCGTTACTTTAAATAACAACCTAAACACACTAACTAATGAACCTGCTCAACCTTAAACACTAATGAACCTAAAAACACATAATTGGGCCTGTGATAAACAATAACGTCAGCACTCACACTACAAAACGTCAGTCATTGAGAGACATGGCGAGTGCTGTGTCATCATAATTGTTTAATCCAATCTTGGTAATGTATTAACAAAAACAGAAATGACACTGTGGTCGATTTATTAGGGTAAAGTCATTAAACAGCTTTCGTTGCAGGAATAAATCGACCAAGACATACATAAGTATATAGTGTTGACATGTTCATTCTAAAATATCACGCCGTAGTTTTTCTTGAAAGCATATGACGACCTCCTTAATTGATGCTTTACTGTTTTTACGAGTAACAATGCTTTATGAAGTCTAACGGTTGTTGTGATGCCATTCGTAAGGCGCGATACTGTAAAAACTTTAGTTAATTTGGAAGGGTTAAGATCGTAATGTTTCAAAAAGCGAACTATTTAATTTTTCTTAGGTGGGGGTTACGGCTATCATGCCACTATTCCTGAAGCCCAGATATGATCTCGTTTGGCAAAATTAATGCTATTTGACATATCACCTTGTTGTTATGATAGTGTTCCTCGCGTCTCACGTGTAATACAATTTATAAGGCCAAAGAATTTCTACTCTATTTACCTAACAACTAACTTACTGGCTTTGAGCCCATTACAGGACGAACGGTGTGAAATATCAAGCCTCTAGGTGGTTTCACGGCTGAAATGATTTGTACTGCTAAGAATAAATAGTGTACCATATTTCCTTTTTTTCCTCGATTGGCAGGAATTTGTTTGCCAGGCCTGCGAAAGGTAAAACAGGGGGGAGGGGGTGCCTTGGGTGTATGTCATGGGGATATTCAAAGGCTGGGTCGCTCTGTACTGGTAACAATGACTTGTTTATGAAATTTCATGCTTTTTTTGTAATTTGGTCTAAAAGACCTGAAAGTATTTGTTTGTTAGCCTCATGGAAGGGTCACGGAGGGGGAGGGATGGGCTGCAGCCATGGGAGTATTTCATATGGGGGGTTTCCATAGCTTGTTAGATTTGTATTGCTAAGAATCAGTTGTGTGCCTAATTACACGCTTTTCGACAAAAAATAACTGTGGGAGAGCTAACTAATTACACTGAACAAATTCGGGAGAGAAGCTGGGGAACTTTGGGTTTAAGTAAGGGTAAAGAGGCTTAATAAAAAGGCTTAGTTTAGGTTGGGGGAAAGAGCCTAACCAAATTTTGGCCTACTAGAGGCCTAACTGCCAAAAATCCCCCCTAACTAGGAGACCCAGCAGGGTTTGAGGGAGGACCAGCCAATTGCTGGCCTGAAAGATTTCTGAGTTTCCATGCTGGGGGGGATGAGGCTTAATGGCGCGTCGACATGCTGGCCCCTTGCTTAAATACGTTTTGGTAACCCCTGACAACCACGAAATAGCCAGGGTATACTGGGTAATGGAAGCTTGTAGAAGGTTCTAGAGGCAGGAACCAGAAATATAATTAAAAGGTATGGATAATGTCCACCTATGTAAGATTAGACACACAAGACTAGGATTGAACATTGGCCCCAGCAAACATGCAAGTAAACAAGATTTGCGACACTTTTAGCTCGAACTACAAGAAATTGCTGATTAACAAATTCTGGTAGATTTAGTTGCTGAACAACTGTATGATTAACTATTCAGAATTCCAAATTCTCAATAGTAAGTGTTTGAAATAAATTCGAAAAATGGTTATTTCTTCCGTAATAAGTGGTCGATGTATGGCAAACTGTAGCTCAGCAATACTTTAGCACTTTCAAGCGATGCAGCAAATTTCATTCCAATCTGACTTTTCACACAAGTGCAAACAACCAAGCAAACAATCATCCAACATTTTTAAGTTTGGTGTCCTTTATAGGCTATGCAATGCGCCCTCCACTCTGATAATGAGAATTTATTATAGATGTTTGTGCGCCCCTTCTAGTGTTTTAAATGTTAACGTGTTTGTGGTTGCCAGTATATTGAATATTTCTGTTGTGTGTTCCTTTTAGCATAGACTTCATTTTAGGAAACAGGTCCCGAAACAACTTCAAGAGTTTATTTTGGTTCTAAGGAGTTTATTTTTGTTCTCAGTTGGTACTCAGCGAAATTTCTGTGATAACTGTAGAAATGAATATAAATGTGGCTTTACCATAGTAATGATGGCTTTAACATGCAATAATGGAAACTGGTTAGCTGCTGACACTAGTCCTGGAGCAGGATTTTGATGGAAACTGCCACTTGCACGTCATTGAGCGAAGACGCATCAATGAGGCGGAAAAATCATTATTAGAAGATTATTAGGTTGCATCCATTTAATATAGGTCTGAGGTTAAAGGTTACCAACCCACTGCCCTTAATTACTATTACGTTTAGAGCCTAACCGCACAGAGTCTGGGGTCGTAAATGGGAGGAAGCTTCAAAGAAAGAGTAGAACCAGATGGGATGAAAAATACTTTTAGGTCCGGTTTATTACAAGGGATTCGTTACATACAACGTCACACATCATGCTTGCTTCAGTATGTTATGCTTGTTGCATGTAACATAGTTATTAATACTTTGGGAAAAGTTTATTCATCATTAGTATGACAATTGCAATAGGCAGTTTAGGGTTGGTCGAAACATGATTGTATTGCATAATAGTAATGGCAAATTGGGTGCTAACATAATTATAGGCGCATTCCTATGTAACTTAGTTCATGGTGTAATCATTATTTAATGCAACTTACATAGTTGGTGATGCGCGGGTTTGGAACCATAGATGGCGGGTTCTTAAAGGGAGTGAAACATTTTGGCGCCTGCTCTTGCACCTTGCAAACCGGAGAGAGAAGAAGAAGGGGGAATACAACAATCAACTAAGCCAGTGGACCACCATGACAATGCTGGCATACACTCAGCAACAATACCATGACACACCTCACATTATACAACATGCAAGGTATTATACTCAGAGTTAACAAACTAACTCAACCTTCACAGTCAACGAATCATACAAATAATCAAAAACTAATCTGTTGGGAAATACTGCAATTAATAAATCGCGAACCCTCCCACTTGAAGCTGTGGCTGGAATTTGAGGGGACAGTCACTTTAGGTATTTAGTTCCAAACCTAAACCAACCGTATTGCGAAACAACAGCCTACCCTCGAGTTGAAATGGTGAAACAGCTAATTTAACACAACATGCCTTCGTAATATTAGCCGAATAAAATCAAATGATGCTATGTCCTCTGACAGAAAGCCAAGATTGTCGTAAACAACAGAAAAAGCTCAGACAGAAAGTCACGAATGTTCGTAAACAGAAGGAACAGAACAGTCTTTAGTCACGTCTGCGTGAATGTCTCAACACCAGCTTCAGAATGCTGTCTACCACAGGGAACATCGTACTGATATGGTCACAAGTAAACCTGTAGTGATCTGCCTAAAGATCCTACAGTTGGCAGCATACCAAACCCGACTAGCATATTCCAACACTGGCCAAACGAAAACCTTTAATGCCCATAAATTTGTTCTGTCACCATAGGGTATACGCCATAGATTGACAAGGTCATGTGAAAACCTATGATCAACAACCTACATATCCTTTAGTAGGCGGTATAGCAGCCAGTCTATCATAAACCAGTAGTGGCCAAACGAAATACTTGCTAGCCCACGCGTTTTCCTGTAATTAGCAGATGTGAGTAAAGACTGACCTATCATTAAGCTCAGTCTTTCAATTTATAATCTCAGTGTACTGGTTACCATTCACACCTCTCATTCGTATAAGCCAGGTTCGAATCTCGGAGCAGGCCTTATGGAATTTTTTTTCTTTATGTTTACTTTTGAGGTATGTGTGTCTGTTTCCAGCCAATATCGACTTTTCTTAGAAGTTACACTTGTACAGATTTTTAACGAGTGCTTTACTCTACCCAGGAAATTGTGTTTTCCTAGTCGTCTCATCAAGGTGGTATCATTATCATTATAAATCCGTACAAAAGCTTGCTATACCGAATCTTAGATACTTTTAGAGTATGCTATTCACTGTTGTGCCTTCAGCACTTTCTTTGTTATCCTTAAAAGCTGGGAAATGCAGGGATTATTCAAGGAATGGATGGATATTGAGACGGAAGCTTATGGAAAGCTTATTTGCTCTTACCTGAATAAATCCTGCCTGTAAATCAAGCCAGCAATATAATATACAGGTGAATGAAAGACTACACAGAAAAGACTTTTAGAACAATATGTGGGATGGTAAAAACTGGAAGCAACCCATATTTTAAAATCACTTCAATAAATGATTGGTTAATATCTTGTTTTTATAATATAATAATAATACAGGTTTGTTGCAAATGCAACCGGAGCGACAAGGACTGGGCGGTCACTGACTGCCGTCCAATGTTAAAACTAAAAAAAAATTATACACTATAAAAGTTAAACAGATATAAGTTTAAAACATGGACGATGGCTCGGCTGCAGAGGAAGGGTTGATGGTATGGAGTTGGGGTCACGAATGCATACCATGGACACAATGGTCCCTGATGGCATCGCCAAACGTGAGGGACAAGTGCAGGGAAAATCCAGGTAACGTTGTCAATGTTTCTTTAAAAATAATTACGATTTATTATTTTATTATTTTTAGAGAAACAATGACAACGTTACCGGGCTTTTCCCTGCACTTGTCCCTCGCGTTTGGCGATTCCATCAGGGACCATTGTGTCCCTGGTAGGTCTAACCTTGGTGGTAAGGCATTCGTGACCCCAACCCCATACCATCAACCCTTCCTCTGCAGCAGAGCCATCGTCCATGTTTTAAACTTTTATCTGTTTAACTTTTATAGTGTATAATATTTTAGTTTTAGCATCGGACGGCAGTCAGTGACCACCCAGTCTTGTAACTCCGGTTGCATTTGCAAAAACCTATATTATTATTATTATTATATTATAAAAGCAAGATGAACTAATCATTTATTGAAGTGTTCTTAAAATATGGGTTTCTTCCAGTTTTTACCATCCCACATATTGTTCTAAAAGTCTTTTCTTTGCAGTCCTTTATTCGCCTGTATATTTTATTGCATCGTAGTTTAAAGCTTGGCCAATACCAATTGTCAATCTTCATAAAGATAATAAAAATAATAAAACAATGAAATGCATAAAACTGGTGTAGTAAAAGTTGAAAACTACTGAAGTGGAAAGTAAGACTAGAGCTATTTACAATTTAAAAATATATAATTATAATAATAATAATAATAATAATAAACATGGACCCAACCTACAATATAGCGTGACAGGACAGCTTGAATAAAAAAATACAATTGCTACTATGTATGGAAGCAACTAGCTAGGATTGTATCTCACTTATAGCCAGCCAAATTTAATAGCATAGTTCGATACCCACACAGACTGTTCCCAGATCGCCATGAAAGAAGACTACTGGAGGGACATCTCAAAATACTATGCAGGGGCTCAGTTTTAAGCCTACTGCGGAAGATCGCGATAGAATTCGCATTTTTCATGATGCCTTCGTAGACGAGCACTTATCTAAAGTAATGAGTGCAGGCTGTGTAGGCAGTGTAGATGAAAAAAAATCAAGCACACCAGTAAAAGAACGTCGTGTCTTTGTTGGGTGTTAATGTGTCCTGTTTGCATGGAAACATTCCAATTCAATTCTATATTGAAATAATGAGTGCTTGCGGCGTAACAGTGAATATTGAAAAACGAAAGGATTACAGAATTCTCGTGCCTTTGCTGAGGGTTAATCTGTCCCGCCTGCCTAGAAACAGACAGGCATTTATTCAAAGTAATTTATTCAAAACTGTCGAAGCAGTAAATATGAAAAATTTCACTGACAGAATTGGAAGAATACATTGGAAATATTGTGAACTGATACTCACATGTTATATTTACCAGTTCACAATGTTGGATTCATTATGTTTTTTGTGTGTTTTTTTTAACAATAAAACGGTAGAAAAAATCCAGTGACCTCCAAATGTCTATGTTTTAATGTCGAAATAAAAATTAATCAAGATCCACTAATTTGTTGGTCCATTTCTATGTGAAGACTTTAATAAAGTAGACGTATGATTATCTTACTGTTCGAAACTGCTTCTTGCATTTTGCCTTGGTGGTATTCAAGTCGACACTTGCAATTGCAAATAATGATTGCATTCCATAGTATTGTTGTTGTCCTACAACAGAAAAAAAGGAATAGTGTACAAAATTAATAAAACAAACTATTCAACAAAATATTTACTTCCTTATGAATACAGTTCACAAATATCAGGTCACAGCATAGTAGTAGGCTCAGACTAGTTAAACTGAGAATTTTTGTTTTCTTTCCGCAAAACGAGCACCATGATTGACTAACACTGAGTATATCCTGTTTACTTCCATGGTGGAAAGTAGAGGGAGGGAGGGAGATGGGTATTACTGGTGATAACACCACCTCTTTCTCGGTAATACCCTGCTTCTTCGACAACAGCCCTTCTTCCTTTTCGTTGCATGCATGCGCAACTTACCGATCTAAGCTTAAAACAGATGTTAACTGCTAGTTAGTGACCGCCGCTTTTCAATCATTTGTACAACTCTTTCATTGTTGGAACATTGTTTCAGCAGTAGATTTATATCATGAAGATACGTAACTGCAACAATGAAGCCGTTGTCTTACCACTAGTAAGAACCACAGCTAGGCGTAGGTTTCTTACTTACATAAGTAAGAAAACGAAGGTCTTTGGTTCTTACTTACGTAGTAAAAATACCATGACTCCCCATATTTACGTATCCCAAATCGTTTCTAAAGTATTATTAAACTATTTCACAGTTTAAATTAATAACTATAAATTTTAAAATAAGAAAAAAGATATAGAAAATGAAGGCGTGTGATTCTTACTTACGTAAGTAAGACAACGATAGCCTATGGTTTTTACTCACGTTAGTAAATCTACTAATGCTATCAGTGTTAATGTATCAAATGTTTTTGTTTCAATGTTTCCAAAATACATTTATTGTAACTGAAGAAAGACCCGAAGGAAACCGTTAAAAATTGATTAAAGTAAACAAATAAGGCATTTATTGCAGTTATTGAGTTATAAAATCGTAGTTGAAGTAAAGAACATTCCGGCCTACAATGGCACATTGCACTGTCACAACAATGGCTATGTTACTAACAATGCAAATCGTTGCTGTACGAATATGTACAACGAAGGTTCGGCGACAATGTGGCAAGACTAACGAAGTCGCTTTATTGCAACAATGGTTCGTTTAATAAAGATTCAACTCGTCGTTGTACAAATATGTTAGAGGAAGGCGTTTGGCAACAATGTGGTAAGACTTTTGCTTTATTGCCCTCGTGGCTTCGCTACTCGGGTAAACAGCGAAAGTTTTACCACATTATTGCCGAACGCCATCGCCAATTTTTTTTATTTTAACTTCACACTTTATCATTTTTAGGCTTGTATATTATAAATTTTCTTTATCGATCTTTTGGCATAAATAATTGTAATTTTCCCCGCATTAGTTTTTAAAATTTTCGATCCTATGGTAATTATAAGCAAATGATTAAAAATAATTACGGCACACACACACACACAGAGCCATCTCTCGGCAAATTTCAGCAAGGCGTGGTTGAAGCGGCGTGTTAGGCCTAAAGGTAGAAGCAGACGACGCAACCTGCCGAAAATGACTTCTCGTTAGGGAGTAATACCGAACAAAGACATGGATGATGCAGTTAGCCAAGCAACACCGGCAAACAGACAAAAAAAGAAGTCGTTCGTATAGCGTCAGTTAATTGACTTCTATAAAGATAAATACTACACATTAGATTCTACTACC
This sequence comes from Lithobius niger, assembly GCA_023313725.1. Taxonomy (NCBI): domain Eukaryota; kingdom Metazoa; phylum Arthropoda; class Chilopoda; order Lithobiomorpha; family Lithobiidae; genus Lithobius; species Lithobius niger. The sequence goes on along the minus strand of JAHWFP010267610.1, from coordinate 6,541 downwards.
AGCTTCTAAACGTTAGCAACAATGCAAGAATGGGCGTTTAATATGAAAAATAACAGACGGGAGAAGGTTACTAGGAAGGATTCATGAAAACAATTTGGAACGTTACGGCTAAAATGCTGCAAAAAAATATCACAATGAATTCAAAAGAGAAATAACTCCCTTTACTGATATCCAGTTCAAAGCTGCCCGAGACTCTCATTACGCCGCTTATTGCAAACGCAACTTGACAAACGGAAAGTGAGTGCTAGTGCTTTCACTGTTGAGGATAATCACGCGATGTAAAACCACTGGGATAGAACTTCCAAAATTTTTCTATCATATAGCTGCGACAGAACTAGCATTGAGAAGGGGAGAAGCAGTGAACGTACAAATAGATAATTTTCAAAATGAGAAAAAACATAAAGGGAAAAACACAGGTAGACTCATTTATAACCCGATTTTTATGAAGACAAACCAAGGGATTCTAATAAAACTGCTGACACGAAGTGGTTAACACCAAACAGTGAAAATCAAAGCCTTTGCCCGGTCCGACTTTATAACAAGCTGTTGCAACACCGACCTTGTCACGTGACATCAAACCGTTTATTTTTTGTACCTAAGCCTTTCTGGAAAAACATGCCAGTAGGAAAGAATGAGCTAGGAAAGTGGACAAAGCAAACTGCCTCAACAGTTAGATTAAACGTGACAACTGCGAAAATAACGAATCACAGTAATCGTTCTACAGCCATAACTCACCTACCAAAAGCATTCATAGCTGAGCAGCAGGTAATGAAGTTAACTGGCCATTCCAGATCGAATTCTATCCAACAAATTTGCAGATGGACAAAACTACACAACAACTATTCACCGACATCTGAGGCAACCAGATAAATACGACAGTGACTATCCCGAATCAAAGTATAGCATCACCATCTCTGGTTTCCACTACCGAATCTGCCCAAAATACTTCCCACACGTCAACCCTCCTCATGCTAAAAATATTTTCGAAAATTGCACTTTTAATATGCAAAACATGTATAACTAGTGTTAAGCAAGCATTTTGGCGTGCTTACTACAGGAACATTTTATAGTCTTTAAACTTAGAAAAATTAAATAATTTTATGAACTGATAGACTAACATTAGTGTTATAAGTAATAATAAACACAAAATGACATTTGGTTTTCTTATTGTTTATTTTGAATTGGGATGTACTCGAATAAAACAGCCCTCTAGATTTTGTGGATAATACGGCTAAAAATATTTTTGCACTAAGGTTGTAACCAGAATAAAAATAAGACCTGCTAATTAATTTGAAATTATACACCTCGTGCTACGTGCTTGGGATATAATTGCAAAATAATTAGCATTCGATAGTTTTAATGATTAAAACAGGCTTCGAACGATAACAGTAGCCGTATTATCCACAAAGGCTCTAGGGCTATTACTACTGAAAAGACCCCGGCTAATCGAAAGCTAAACCGAATTACACTGAGTATATCCCGCTTGCTATCATTGTTGAAGGTAGAGGAGCAAGGTATAATCGACCTAGTGTGGTATAATCACCTGATTATATACCGGGGTATAATCGGGGTGATTATACCACAGTATCTTTTTGTTGTGCACATGCGCAACTTACCGAGCTAAGCTTAAAACAGACGCAGACTGCTAGCTAATGGTTGCGGCTTTTGACTCGTATATATACCAGCTAGAAAACTCGACGTAGGCGTTACGATTTTCATATTTTAAAATCACACTTTTAAATTTTTTAGGCTAGTATATTATAATTTTTCTTCTGCGATCTATTGGTATAAATAATTTAAATTTTTGCTGTATTAGTCTTTTAATTTTTTGATCCTATGGTAATTATTAGCAAACGGATAAAAATTAGTACAGAAACACACACAGCGCCATCTCTCGGTGGATTTCAGCAATGCGTAGTTGATGCGGCGTGGTTAAAGGGAGAAAGTCGCCGACGCAGCGTCGTCTGTAACTTTCGTTGGAGACAAATAATTTTATAAACTGATAAACTGATAAGCTAATAAAACGTAGCATTACGTTATAAATATTAATAATAACACAAAGAATATTTAGTCCTTTTGTTACTATTTACTTTGAATTGGGATATACTCCAATAAAACAGCCCTCTAGCTTTAGTGGATAATACGGCTAAAAATGTTTTCACACTCAGCCTGTAACCAGACTAAAACTAACTCATGCTAATTAATTTGAAATTATACCCCTCGCGCTTTGCGCTCGGGATATAATTGCAAAATAATTAGCATTCGTTAGTTTTAATGTCAGGTTACAGGCTTCGTGCGAAAACAGTAGCCGTATTATCCACAAAAGCTCTACGGCTATTACTACTGATAACACCACAGCGTACCTTCTGCTTCAGTAATTATACAAATCAAAGCTTTTTTCTATGAGCACTGACAGACACACCACAGATATAGACAGTATATTTCGCTTAGAGGATATTGTTTATTTTATGACTGTAATGGGGAAATGACGTCAGCTTCGTTAATTATCGGGTTTTTACGGAAACACGAAGCTGCTTCTCGGCAGGATTCGGGAATAGCTACGTCCGTATTAAGTCAATGACATTACTTTCGTGAATCATTGGTTCAATTTGGCATATCAGCAACATAAAAATGAGGTTAGTCCTAATACAAAATGCCAATGGCGATGCGAACGAAATTAAGGTTGCTTGATGAAATGCGATGGTGGGTAGTATCGGTATGCCAAATAAGAGATAAAATTCGTAAACCAAACATAAAAGGTAAACATTATACACAGACCTAAACACCATAAATCAAAATTAATTCGTAATTCGAAAATGAAATCGGAATTCCAAATTTTCAAACCGAATTCCACTCGTGCTTCTATGAAATTTATAATTTGTGCGCTTTAGCACTCAACTCCTTTCCAACAAATTTCCCTCGGCCTCCAGTGTCGGGAAATTAGATCTGGAAAGGAGTTTCGTACTAAAACACACATAATATCTATTTAATACATAATCTCTCGGCTTCAATGGCCATCACTTGGTTATTTTTGAATAGCTATGCTCACTGGGTGTGCACGAACTTGTGGCTGGGCTTAAAATGCGTGAGCGGATGAGCCCCACCCTGACGAGTTTCATGATGCCTCTGCTGGTTTTGAAGATACCCTCTGAACACTCTAACTTGGGCTCTCCGTAACACTCGCAATGCTATTTTGGTTTGGCCGAGTGAGTTTATTTGTAGTTAGAGTTGAAATGCGTAGGTGGAAGAGGCTTACCATCACCGCACGTTTCGTAATGCCCTCAATGCTGGTTTGGATGATATTCCTATTTAACCACGCTTTATTCAGTTTAAGACAGTGAAGCATGACGGGGGTTGTTGTGGGGCTTTTTTCGTGGTTGCATGGTTTTATTTTAATAACTCGGAAACATTTCGTACGAGTTTGATGGGTTTGGCTTTTTACATCGACCAAGAAAATACCTATCTACCTTCTAAATTCAGGTATCTGGCACTTCCAGTTGCCAATTTGACCTACGTTAGCAATGCTAGGCGCACTTCCACAATCCACATAGTATATAGGGACAGTGTCTATACTAACTGGTTGCTCTAACTGGTTGCTCTGTGAATACAGATTTCAGAATTTACTTTGTTGAGATTCGTGCCAACAATAGAATTGTATGTATTGTATGTGTATGATTTAACAGAGGAAAGATTCGTTGATTTTTAAGCAGTCGTCTACTATGCTCGTTTTCTAGCTATTATAAATTTGACTAGTTGTGCCCGTGCTGCACCCCTCCCCCCCCCCGTCCTACCGCACCTGCACGTCCCTATCTCTACTCCCACTTGTTCCACCTTCCTGAACTCCCATAGTGTGGGTTCTGAATATCTCTCCGCGTCCTGGCACGACAGGTGTTTGGTCTTTGGTTTTAAATTTATCAAGATATATATCACATATGCCATCCCCCATAATTGCTTTCACTCCCAATCCCCACACTCCTCTTCCCTCCCGGATACTCACACGTGTCCCCCACACAAACACGTCACCATTGACACGTGACATTCCGCTTTGGTAAAGCCCAGGAAAAATTGCATGCGTGTGTTTGACTGAGGGCTAAAAAACCCTATAACTGATAAATCGAGCATTCAGTAAGCAAGTAATCCCTTGTTTACGTTACTCCTTTGAAACAATTCACTTCGGTGGCGCGCATTGCCTGCCACAGTATTACTATTACTATTACTACTATTACTATTACTTCTATTACTACTATTATTTTTACTATTATTATTTTTTTTAAATTAATAGAGACCTGTCCCCTTTTCCCCAAACACAAGCATATTGTCTTTTTTAATTTTTAGATCTCAATTTAAATCTCATCGTGACTGTCTCTCCATTCAAATCCAATGGGGGTGCTAGGCCTAGCCGAATTTGGAGAAAAAAAACAAATATAAAGTGGGTTGGGTGTTGCTGTTTAGGTAAGAATTGTCTACGATATCAACGTGAACAAAAATAGTATTTACGCTCATAATGTCTGCAGTATTTTGACTTTCTAAACTGTTCACATAGTTGCCTAAATCAAGCCCTAATACTCTAGCCACGCTCCTATCTCAGAAAAAAGTCTTCCGTTCTTTGAATCGGAAATTATTAAGTTGGTTCTTAAAGTTTTTAGATTCGAAGAATATATCTGGCCGTTTCCGTCTAAATTGACAAATTTATTCAAATCTTTGATCTCGTAAGCCCCCGAGTGACGATCACCTTTTGCCTGATTGCAGTATCATCTGTGATTTGCCGAATTTCGTTTTTTGAGGTGATGTTGTGTATGCTTTCTCTAAATTAGGCAGAGCTAATTCGTAACTTTTTCAGGGTCTGAATGAATGGGTGTGTTTTGATTAATTCTCAAATCGTAGTTTTTACTGGTGAGAATAATTCACTGCAGACTGCAAAGATTTGGTGGAAATGATACATACGCTAACCTAAATAAAGGGTTTAATTACATACTGACTTGAATTAATGTCATGTCCAAATTTGCTTAGGCCACTCCCCTTAAGTCAAAATCGGCGTAGACTTTACAGGAGCATTAAACAAGATGTTCAATGGAGCGAAACACCCTCAAAATTTACAAGTCGATTTAGGTTCTGCAATATATACTGCATTGTACAGACTGTATTCTAGCGAGCTCTGCTATACAGACTGCAAAGCACTTTAAGTGTCATATCATCAACATGTACTGTACATTCTCTGAGAAGAAATTGAGCGCAGTAGAACTTTTCAACAGAACGCTGAAAACTCGAATGATGAAAAGATTTACCAGGCAGAAGAATTATAAATGGATAAAAAATATCGACGAGTTAGTTTCGCAGCACAACAACATGGTTCATTCTGCAAGTAAACTCACACCTAAGGAAATTACAGGGAAGTTACCAGGGAAGTTACACATTGCGGACACCCATTTTCGTGAAAGAATTTAGCGAAACACATTTCTATTTGAGGCATCAAAGAGAGAAACAGGAAATACGGAGAGCAAATTTCATTGATTCAGCTTTAGTGAGGCTGCGGTTATGACCTCCAGGTAAATTTAGGGTTTCTCTAAAGGTTAATGCCCGAAAACAGCAAGCCATTCGAAAACAATGCACAAGGCCGCGCAGCACCCAAGGGCGATAGTTTTCGAATGGCCCAAGGTTGAGGGCTTCAACCGACTGAAAATCCCGCTCGTGATAACAAGTGAACAGCATATTCCATAGCAATGTCATTACCTATGCAACAATGTCTATTTAACCATTCCAAAAGGTCTATTGTTAAACATCTTTTACAAATTTTTAAGAAAAAGATGTTAGAAGGAGTTTTTCGTCGTTGAGTTTTCGCTGCTTGAACGGTGATGGGGCACTTTGGAATCAAGCCAAAAACAAGTTACAATGCACTGCACAACTAAAGCTAATAGTTACGGACACTCCACCACCTAGCATGGCCTAGTAATAAGCCAGCTATAATATATCCATACTAATGGTAGGCCTATCCTCAAGAGTGAAATCCACCTCTGCCAATACAAATTTAAATAAAATTATTAATATATAAATATTAATATAAATCAGCCTCTGCCAATGAGCCAGTGACACAAACAGCTAGTAGAAGGCTAGCTGAAATGTTACTTGAAAGTACATGTTATTGACTGGCAGTTGCGTAACTAACGGCGGTAAAGTTGTTGGGGGAATAGGGAAAGTTCCTTCCAAGAACGAGGCGAGGGGATAAAGATCTGTGAAAAAACAATATTTACGCATACAAATACCTGCATTAATCGTAGGTTTATCATATGGCTGTCAATATAGTTTCATCGTTGGATACTCATAGTGACGAAGATGTGCGTAAATCTTTGTAGTGTACAAATAGATACAGATGCAAACCTATTTACGTTGCCTTTTAGACTTTACGTTAGACTGCCTAAGCGGAACATATAAGTTATATAGGACATATTAGTACAAAATGCAACATATATAGGTATGCATCTGTATTTATTTAACCCTTCTGAGCCGATAGGCTTTCCGTTCTGTTTAATTTTTGTAGCGTATA
>JAHWFP010267608.1:0-20842 GCA_023313725.1 Lithobius niger | reverse complement strand
GAATTGTGACTCCTACTTTTCTTTTGCAAAGTGATGTTATAAGGGGGAGGGGGATTGAGGTTTATTGGCGCGTCGACAGCTTGGTCATTAGCGCCAACCTCAGTCACATGATGTTATAAGCTCATTATCAGCTGTGAACAATTTGAGATAGGACCTACATTTTCTTAATCGCTAAATCAATTCATAGTCAGCAGACGTTGCCTCTAAATCAATTTTAATGAGAATTTTTGTTTTCTTTCCTCACCATGTTCGACTTACACTGACACTAACACACCTTTCTACTCAGTAATTATGTAAATCAAAGCTTTATACTCGTCACTGAATGGTCACCAACAAGCAGACCACAGATACAGTACGTATCTCACTTAGAGGAATCGGTTTACTTTCGTTATTCTCATTATGTCCGTATTAGGGCAATGACGTCATCTTCGTTAATAGTCGGGCTTTTCCGGAAACACGAAGCTGCTTCTCGTCAGGATTCGGAGCTATATGTTTAACTTAGTTCATGAACGGCATAAAAACGGGGTTTAGGCCTTCTCAATACGAAATACCAAAGGTGAAGCAAACGTAATTACAGGTAGTATGACGAAATGCCACGGGCGCCAGAACCACTGTTCCATATAAAGGAAAACATCGTAGAACTAAATATCGCAAATCAAAATTACTTTTTCATTCAAAATAGTAAAAAAAAAAAAATTCTCACACCGAATGTCACTCGTGCTTTTATCAAATCTATAATTTGTGCGAGTTAGCACTCAACTCTTTTTCCAGTATAAATTAATCATGGAAAAGAATTTCGTGCTAAAACACACAAATTCTAGATTTCATACTAGCACTCGGGGTTTTATGGCTGAAAATGTATTACATTAGACTTAAGTTTAAGTTCAAATAACAGCAAACTGGAAGAGAAATTGTCACGGTAATTTAAAAATTGTTGTACTTACGTATTTTAATTTGCTTCAAGCTTTCTTAAAAAGTCAAAATTTGAAATTACTTTATTTTAGCTAAGCACGTTCTACCAAAAATTCCTTATTTTTTATGTTAAAAAAAATGCATTATTTCTATTTTTTTCCCTCTTTTTTTTTTCTTTCCTTTTTTTTTCTTTTTTTTCCTCCTCGATCCCCGGTTGGTGGAATCTTCAACCCCTGACTCAAAGACTTGCGTGGTTTTAGGTGTGGTTTAGGTGCTAAGTACTTTAGGTGCTTGTTGTAAATTAATTTCTGACTAATTTATCTGAATATTTGGTGTTTGATTAATGCTGCATATGTGACAGGCAAAACTACTATTGCTCTGTTTTATTGATTTATGAACTCCAAAAATTACAAAAAATATTTTTAAATTTTCTGTTTGCTCTAGTAAGTTTTGCCAATAGACGTTTGCTCTAGTATTTACGCAAATATTGAATTTGTATTTTCTATTTTCTATAGTAGAAATTTGCTCCTCCAGTAGATGTTAGCTTCGTATACATATTTGCTCGAGTAGATATTTGCTCCAGTATTGAATTTGTATTTTCTTTTTTTCTCTAGTAGATGTTTGCTCTAGTCTACGTTTGCGCCAGTATACATATTTGCTCCAGTAGACTTTCTCTCCACCATTTGCTCCAGTATTGAATTTGTATTTTCTATTTTCTCTAGTAGACGTTTGCTCCAGTAGATGTTTGTTCTAGTTTATGTTTGCGCCAGTAGACGTATTTGCTACAGTAGACATTCTCTCCAGCATTTGCTCCACTGTTGAATTTGTATTTTCTATTTGCTCTAGTAGACATTCCGCTCTAATATATGTTTGCTCCAGTCGACATTTGCTCCAGTAGCCACATTTGATCAAGTAGACATTTGCGCAAGTATAGAATTTGTATTCTCTATTTGCTCTAGTAGATATTTGCTCCGTATAGACACATTTGCTCCAGTACAGAATTTGAATTTTCAATTTTCTCCAGTTGAAATTTGCTTCAGTAGATGGCGTCAGGGGGGAAATTGGGATAGTTGGTCCCAGAGGATATGAGAAGATTGGTCTCCTAGGGTAAACGGATATGGGGAAAGGGGGAGTGAAGGGTTTTTGAATTTTGTAAATGTTTTTAAATTATTTTTTGGTTTGGTTTAGGAGGCTTTGGAACTAGTGGTATCGCCATTATACACATGCTATAGTAAGAGAATTGCTAGTACAGTCCAATTAAGCAGGAGGGAGTCAGGGGCTCCAGTTGTGATTTTATGATCTCTACGAGTTCTCGGAAAAAATTACTTCGTGTGGGCTACGTAGTTTAGTTTGACTTTCAATTGACCCTGACATCGGCTGTCCCAGGCATTTTCAGGAAAGAAGGACCCAGCGATGCCTCGTTCTCATGTTAGGGTTGTACACATAAGGTGCTTGAAAATGGTTGAACTTATTAAGGAAAAATTCTAGGTCTTCAACTCCTTGAAAATGTTGTCTAATAACGTCCTTGAAAGCCCTTGAATTTAATTTTGTTGTTGTTGTAATGTAAGATAATGCCCTAGTTTTGAGCAAGATTAAGACAAACTAGCAAATTGTTTCAAAAACGTGCATGTTTGTTGTAAATTGTTGCTGAGTTTATGTTTTATCCACCAAAAACCAAAACTGGTAAGAGAAGCCGCCAAGTTAACAAAAAGGGTCGACCTTTCAAAGTAGTGATATCATTCAACCAGCGAAAGGCCGCCAAGGTTAATCCTATTAGCCAAGTTAATCGCATCTACTAATAGTTCGAAGGTTAAATGAAAACTAAAAGATTGCTACTAGCGGTAGCAATCTTCAAGTTTTCATTTACGTCCAAAGTATTATTCGGTGCGATAAACTTGGCTAATAGGATTAACCTTGGCGGCCTTTCGCTGGTTGAATGATATCACTACTTTGAAATGCCGACCCTTTTTGTAAACTTGGCGGCTTCTCTTACCAGTTTTGGTTTTTGGTGGATATCACGACTTTCATAGGCCTGTGAATGACCAAAAATCTCGCGGTGTAATTGTCACCCCTACCTTTTTTGTGTGGACGATGTGCATTTTGTTTCCTAATCTTCTTTCCAGAAAAATTGTCCCTTTTATCGTGGTGGGGCAGATAATTCAGTTTGGATTCGTGTACCGTAAAAAAAAAAGACCCAACCTTTGCAATAAAAGATAAAGATATTCTGTCTCTTAGTGAACCACCTATTTGCAAAAACAGTGCATTCTGAAAATATAAGTACTGAAACGATAAGCGTGCAACACTTAAGAATGTTATAATCTACTGTTGAATGACAATACAAACAATGGTTACAACAATAATTTTGCACTTACGAGCCACTTCAGGGCCACGTGCTTCTAGCTGCAACCCCCATTTTAGAAAAAGGCACTTCCCCATATTACGCTTTACCTGTCTGCCAAAATTTAGATCTGGCAACTTTCCCTAATGAGCTGTGGACGTGTCGTTATACCCTATGAGAATTAACATGGGAGCCTGCGGACTAGTTACTAGTTACTAGTTACTAGTCACTAGTTACTGTTACCAGTAACACAAATCAACGTTATTGAGGACACTTTTTCACCATGAAGGACACGTTCCCACATTTTCGTTTAGACGTTTTCTTTGATACTGGACCGAAGACACCTGATTCAAACGATTTGCAAAGATTTCTACCGCATGGGGAATTTACACCAGTATGCTGAAATCACGTATAAGTTGGTTTCAGTTAAAAGACACGGTCTGCTAGTGAGCCGCCATCTGACAACAATAACATTTTAACAATTACGCTCTGACAATTAAGCTCCAACAATAAAACGTCTACTTGGCGGCGACACACTAGCGTGTGTCTAGATATTTTGTTGCTCCACATGGCCGGTTTCGTCAGTATTTTTCCAGGCTATTAAATCCACTGGCTCCCGGCGCCCCCCCCCCCCGCGACTTTTTTTCCATTATGGGCATGACTAAAATATCTGAATATTTTGGTGTTTGGTGAGGTGAGAACGTTGCTGGCGTATTTGTTAATTGTAATGGTGATAATTGTATTTACTGTCTTTGAGAATGCCTTGAAAAATTACATTGGTTTTGAAAAAAAATGTCCTTCGATTGCTTGTGAGTGATTTAGTGCGAAACCGGTCATGTTGATTGTGGCGTGTTAAAGATTCTGGGAATTTAGGATTGGCATTACCTAGCAAAATTGCCCCGCTCTCCTTCTGGCACCATGGCAACGGCTGAGAGCATGCGAAACCTCAAATCGTGCCTAAAGATTGCTTCGTTGTCAATCGCTAATGCATATTACATGGTTAATTACTCAAATATGTAGTCTCATTTTACTCAATTATTCAAATTACTCCAATACAGTCTCATATGTAGCACCATCTAGTAAAGAAGCATCGCTCTGTACTGCTGTACTCCCATAGGGTATTGGGGTTCAGATATCAGATATTTGATAAACGATGTCTGATACCAGATATCAGATATCTGTATCAAGTAGTTCAGGTATCGACCGTAACCTCTACACAATACTTGTTATTATTACTTTTTTCATTCTGCTAAGGATGTACCTTAAGCTAATAAAAAGCCAAGAAATGCACAAACATGTATAAAAAAACACTACGTTTCGATAATAACTTCACCTCGTCATCAGGTGCATATACAATCCACAACAGCTTCGTCAAACACACAAAAATACACAAATCCTGACAAGGCTGTTAGACGAAGCTGTTGTGGATTTTAAGCGGCTGATGACGAGGCGAACTTATTCTCGAAACGTAGTGCTTTTTTTATTATATATGTTCGTGCACATCTTGGCTTTTGATTTAGCATAAGTATCTACCACCGATGTATCTTATAAACTGGTACATATGTTCAGTCCTGAAACATTATAAACACCACACATTTTTCTGTTCATATAAGCCTTTCGAATCTTGATATTTCGTGAGGTTATTTTAAGACCCATCAGTAAGTATACCATCACTGAAAATACAGCGCTCATTTCGTACACAGTCGCAAAAACAGGCGAAAAAATCACCCGAGCCAGTCCGTCCCTGGTGCCGCGTTAACTACAATATAAATGTGTAGATATTTCGCTTCTTTTTCCGAAGCCAGCGCCAGGACAAAATATGAACTAAAAGATGTGAAGGTTTTTTTTTGTTTCACGTATGTGAAAATTAATTTTATTTTATGCCATGGAAGGTTAATAGTTTGATTTAAAGGCGCGTGCAGGTGTCTTAAATTATCGCGGTTCAAAATTTTTTATCGGAATCTTGGTTCAGCCGCATAAAAATCGTATTTTCGCCAAATGTTGCCCAATTTTGACATTCCTATACACAATTTTAACCGGCTTGAAACGAGCTGTTCAATTCCGTCAAATCGGTCAATTTCGTCAAATCACCCAAAATCGGTTAAATCGGTCAAAATCGCTCAAATCGGCCAAATTTTCACCGAAATTGAAAGTCCAATATACAATTTTAACCGGCTTGAAACGAGCTTTTCAATGGTGCAACTTTCAAGCTTCTAGCACAAACCACTAACAAGTTATTGGTAAAAACTAAAAAAAAAAAAAAAAAACTAGACGACAAATAATAATAATACATTAGCAAATATAAAATAAAATAAAATCCAGTTGGTCTGGTGCCTTAATTTGGAACGTTATCCGTAAACCATTTTTATTTCTTGCGTAGCCTTACAACGTTGATGTCACGTGAAGAGGTCATTAACAAATTATTTTTCCAAGCATCGATATCAAAGAAGCCCCTACGTAAGATTCCACAGCCAAAACACAAAACTCTAAATAGATTTACGAATAATGCAGTCTCAACAGTGTTGAGTATAAGTTTTTTTTTTTCTATATCACTTAAAAGATTTTAGCGCAAAAAGAAAACGGTCGATAAACCCAATTCAAATCTAGCGCGACGCTGAATCGTGCTGCCATCCAGTGCCTAACATTGTAACTAGTGACGTATTGATTCTCAGGGAGTTGCGTTTTTTGATCCGACTTATGTCGCCCTCTGTGGGCAGCAACATGAACTGCTACGTTTTTGTGCTGCTGACGCCTGCTTTTCTCCCTACCGTACACGAGATGGCGCTAAAAGAAATCCAGTATTCGATTTTTTTTTTTATGTGTAATTTTCGTCAGGGACCTTTATTATTGTCTGACGATACTTTGTATCCTTGTGTTTATTTATTCCTTTATCTGCATAATAATCCTGGAAGCCGGCTAAAAGGAAAACTAAAAGGAAAACCGGAAGGACAACAATCACTTTAATAGCTTCTCATTGTTTTCGTGCACGTGTAATGTCTTGTTTATTTATTTATTTAATCTTACAGGAGTCTATCAGTCTCAGCGCGATGCACTCCTTCTACAAACTTACTCTATCTTACACTAAACTTAAAACTACACATAGTGCCAAACAACATTTGAGAACAACAGTCTTCTAACACCACCACAGTCCATTTCCGAGCCTACTCTAGGAAACGCCTAGTTGCCGCACAAAACCCCAGAACTGTCCGGATACTGACCCCTGTGCTCCTGGCACCAAGCAGGACACCTAAAACGTCCATAAGGTCGCCGCATCGTCTACACTCTAACAAGAAATGCCTCACAGTCTCATCACCCTCCCCACATTCACACAGGCTGACACATGTAAGCATTGAGGAACGCATGCCCCGTCCTAAGTCGGGACAGGACCCCTGCCTCCCATCTAGAAAGACGTCCGAGGGCCACCGGGACTGAGACCGATGGGTGCAGAGCATGTAGGTGCCTACCATTCGGACCACCATCCCACTCCTCTTGCCACTCGGCCGTAGAAAGTGACTGCAAAACAGGATGCAGATCCCGATGGGCTAGGGTACACAAGACCTGATCCAAGCCTTCTGCTCTGGAGAGAGCATCAGCAGCCTCATTCCCATGAATTCCACTGTGGCCTGGAACCCACCAGATGTTAACCACACAGCCCTCGTGCACCGCCCGCCGAAGCTTAACCCCGATTTCAAGCGCCAGCGGGTGCCACACCCGCAACAACTGAAAGGACTACTTGAGAAAGGAATCCCCTCGGCGGAATCCAAAAAAATTCCCAAATGAGGCACACGAAGGTCCAGACCAACTTCAAGGGCGACAGCTAGAGCCACAAGCTCCCCCACAAAGCTGGAAGGGAGAAAGGGAAGCCGTCGTGAATAACACTGCTTAAAATCCTGAACAAACACCTCCACCCCTCCTGACCACGTATCTCGACAGAAGGAGGCATCACAGAAGATGCGAACCTCACCATCCACACCCTCACCATGGGACCCCTGCTCAGGGTGAAACACCTCAACCAGCCCACCACACCACTCCTAGGGTCATGGCGGTCGCACGACCATGGAAAACCGGAAACGTCTGAAACACCCTCTACCCAGCAAGGAGGCACCCAAGCCTAATGAATCTAAGCGCTGCCGCGCGAGCGATCCCAGCAAGCCATAATCGCAGACAATCCTTGCAACAGGGTCTGCCCCACCCCTAGCAACAGCCCGAAGGCAAACTGCGGCCAACAACTCCCTCGCCCTGATACGGACAGGTTGCTCACCAGCCTCCACCATAAAGCCAGCACTGGGGTAGAAGGCAAGCACCCAGTTACCGTCCGCAGGCAAGCGTTGACAGGAACTTTCACCCTCTCCAGAGCCCTCCCGCTCGTGGCCAGGAAAGGCAGATGGAAGTCTGCAGCAGCTCTGATATACACCTTGTAGAAGGTAGACAGGACTGCTCGTCTAGCCAAAAGCCTGTTGGAGGACAGGGCCTTGAGGGTCCTGTACCGCTAGACCAATGCCTCTCTGACCACCTCGAACTCATCTGCCCACGACAGCTGGCAGTCCAGCCAGACACCAAGGTAACGGACGCTCCGGGAGGCAGTCAGCACCACTGAGCCCACACGCATAGTCACCGGGACAAACGGGAGCGAGAAAAAACTACCAGTTCCATTTTGGCCTGAGACAATGCCAATTACCCAGCTACCCTGGGGTAAGCCACGATCCGTGCTACTAACGCTGGACCAATAGCCTCCCACTCTGGTTGCATAGCTCCGGTTGTGCAACAAACCCAGAATGGCAGTGACCAGCTGACCACTGACACCCATGTCCCAGAGGGACGCCTCCACCCAGTCCAGGTCAACTGTGTCATATGCGGCCTTGATGTCCAGAAACACCGCCGCGACAGTGCAGTTCTCCATCCAGGCTTCTCTGACGCTCGACTCCAGAAAGAGAATAGCATCCTGGCCACCACTGTGCTTACGGAAACCGAACTGCCTGTCAAACAGCCAGTCACTGCACTCCAGATGTGCCTCCAGACGCCCCGCCAGCATGCGCTCGTAAACCTTACGAATGCAAGAGAGCAGGGCAATGGGCCGGTAACTAGTAACCATGGAGCGAGGCTTCCCTCTGCCCAGGACTGGGGTCAGGACAGAGAAGAGCCAAGCCTCCGGGACCGGGGCCCCGGCAAACCTACTTTTCAGAAAAGCGAGAAGATCCTGGCGTGCCTCAGCTCCGAGACCAACCAACTGCCCATAGGAGACTCCATCTACCCCTGGCGCACCACCGACCCTACAGGATGCTAGAGCAGCATCTAGTTCAACGCACCCCAACGGGCAGTCCGTGTCCGGAGCAAACCGAGGATGAGGACCAGGCATGGGCCCGAAAGGGGAGCCATACACTGCAGAGAAATTCTGCTGGAACTCTTCCGCCATTCGTGCACCCCGCAATACCACCCCACCCGAGTCAAAAACCCAGGACACCACAGACTTCCTATCAAGAGGCCGCAGCAAGCTCCAAACCTGGGATGGCCGGCTACCATGAGAAATATTCTCACATAACCGACGACCATACTTGAGTTTCTCACTGCGGAGGATAAACCATGTCTCGTCCGACACTCCGCAGAAAAAGAACCATCGAAAATCCGAGGGCTGGCTGCAGAACTTCCTCCACGCACCACGCCTGTCTCGCACAGCAATGAAACAGGCCCTGGTCCACCAAGCAGGCTGTACCCGGCCCCGCAGACCATGTCTCCTGCGACGACCCCGACCACCCACCTGAGTTGCCCCACCTGGCCATCCACGGGGTAAAGTCACCAAGGATATCCCCAAGGGCAACTGGACACCCCCCCCCCCCCCCGGGAGCGGGACCACTGGGCTGCCAAGAGCTCCAGTCTCCACCTCTGGAAAGCGCTACAGGGAAGTAGTCGCCGCATCTGAGGTCATCCGAGACACCAAAAGAAAACTCCTCAGACACACAACTAGAGCACACGAACTGATCTATCACGGATTCCTGGAATACCCCGCCGTACCTCCTAACGAAAGTTGGAGACCCATCATGCACCACTACCAGGTCAAGTTCCTCCAGCAACGACTCAAATAACCTACCCCTCGAGTCACACTTTCGGCTGCCCCAACTCCAATGGCGGGCATTGAATCTCCCCTAATGACTAGCGGCCCTGGGAGCGACTTCACCCATTCAACCCACTCTGCCCTACGGACTCCCCCAGTTACGTGAACTGCTTCACATGTCACCCAACCTGAGCCCCACCATATCCGGACAATACATGAATCCACACCCGGACAGCCCCGGGTAGCTACCGCAACACAAGGCAAATGATCACTGACTAGCATTTGCACATGGGAACCACCACCCCCAGTAAAAGCAACATAGCCCGGCATTAACAACAGCACCCCCGGGGGAAGACGAACCTCCAAAAGGCCCAGAATGCTAGACCGATAACAAAGCTCCTCCACCTCATGCAACTTAGTTAGAACCCCCTAGTGTTCCAAGTACAAAAAACAAACAATTATATGAATCGGGCAACACACCCTATGTCCCCGGCCCATCTTCCACTACACCTCCTACAACACTCAAACCAGACACCTGCGACAAATCAAATTCAACAACCACACTGTTTAAACTGTTGCACTCTGATCCCTCCAGAGCCACAGCACCGGCCACTACAGCAGTATCATCGTTTCCCGTAACACAGGTCACTGCCACACACTCTGCACCACTACCACAGCCACCACCAGGATCACCCGCAGCAATGGGAATGACCACATCCGCCGCCACCTCCAAGCACATAGCATCACCAAGTTCAAGAGCCTCTGCCCCCTGAGGTGGGGGTGAATCCATAGCATGAGGACTCTCACACTCCATACTACCACTTCCACCACCACTGCTAGCCTTACCCTCAATGCTAGACTCACCCAAATCTGCTATCTCCCCAGAATGCGTGACATCAACATCTAGAGCATCAAATTGGTTGCATCTCAAAACTTACACCTTTTGAGATGGAGGCGAATTCACCAGACGACGCTTTTTGTTTCGCCTCCTCCGCTGCTGCGACCACTCACCAGATGAGGGTGGGGGGGCCGTGGAGGCACCCTCTTCAACAACACGATATGATTCCACAACCACAACACACATAGGCTCAGAGGCACGACTAACTGGACTGACCGTATGCATGCCATCCTCCTGACCCTCGCCACCTTGCACATCAGCTCTCACATTGGCCGCCTGACGTTCGGCGCGTCCCCGGACGTGCGCATACTGGGCCTCCCGAGGGAATGCAGAATTGCAGAAGGCACCAAACGCATTCGGACAATACTGACTCACGTGACCCAGCGTTCCACAACGGAGGCAACGCGGAGCCCTATCGGCCACAGACAGCAACGTCGGAACACCATTAACACCTACAATGTCAAGCACGTCGTCGAGCACGACAGAACTTCTAAGTCGGAGCACCACAGTGCGGACCCCGGTATGGCAATGGGTCAGCCGTTCGATATCATGGAACTCATATTTGTGGCTTAGCACCTCCCCATAGTTAGCCAGTGCACGGCCGATATCTGATGCTGTTGTCTCCAAGGGGAGCTAATGGAGCCTCATCCGGAGATGACGCTCCTGCAGTTCATAGACACTCGCTGCAAACCCGCCGAGGGACAACTTCTTTGCCGCCACAACCTTCTACTTCACTGTCGCATTGGAGAAGCTGGATTGAAAAACGTTATTGACTCGAAGCCAGCAAATACCTGACCCATGCTGCAAACTAACCAAATCTGTAAGGGCATTCCTCACCAGTGTTGTGTGATACGGCTTACCGGCCCTGTCTGCAACAACTACAACGAAATTCCGCATATCAAAATTAGAAAGTCCGCCCGGTCAAGCTCCTGTCACCCAGCTTCAACCCACACGCTGACGGATTTGACTCATCCCCCATTCCCAGACAAACCTGCTGAGCGCTTATGCAGAGCACCAACATACGGGGATGGCTTGTTTTGGTCAGAAGAGTTTAAATCACTTCCCCGCCTAACGTAAATCCCGTCCTCAACCAGACCCAAAGTACCATTGTTATCAATATTGTCATTGTTGGACTCACTAAAACTATTGACCGTAACACTCACATTGCTGCCATTGTTCACATTGTTAGGGCCCTGGTTCAATAGTAAAGCCAAACTCCCGTCATTAGCAGTCGACACACCAAACAAATTTATGTCTACTTTGTCAATACCTCTCTGCTCTGCCAACTCCAGCACCCAATCATAAACACCAACTGACACCAAACCAGAGTCAATATCTCGCAGCTCCAACACCCTGTCTCGTTTCAAACTCACTAAAGAAGCTCTTGAATTTTTGCTTCTCCGCGATGTTGTTGTTGCTGCGGTTGTTGTTGTTGTTAATGTCTTTGCTACGGTGCCTAAGAATTTCTGGTACACGTGCTAAGGATTGAAAACTATCGTCCAAACCGTTGATTGTTGATGAGTAAAATGAAAGAATCCATGTTTCACCGAAATGCGTATAGTTTTAAATCGAACTAAGCTGCGTTGTTAATTTCGAGGCCAAGGCCTCGAAATTGGCAGCTGGAAACGATGCAATGGCTTATTTAATTAGCAGATTAAGACTTTCTCAACTGAGCTCAATTGTTTCAAAGTGGACAACAACAATCACTGCTGAGCACGAGGCTGATCATTGCTGATCATTCAACTTTTGTTCTACGATAGCTTTATTTATTGACTTCCCACAGAAAAATTGTTTCATGCACAGATGATGGTTCAGCGCTCACATTCTTTAAACGGTGCATCCTGTGATTTCAGCCACTGGATGCGCAGATTCAGTGACTGAGGCCAACAAAAATCCCCGTTTGTCGCCAGTGTGCGCAAAAATTGGATTGAAGAAATTTTAATCCGTGAAAGCGTTTCTTAGCCAGTGTGTGTGAAAATGGGAGTGGGAGTGGGGAGTTGGGAGTGGGAGTGGGGAGTGGGGAGTTGGCAGTGCGAGTGTGGAGTGGGAGTGAGGGGGTTGAGAGTAGGGAGTGGGTAGGAAGAGTGAGGGGGTTGGGAGTGGGGAGTGACAGTGGGGCCGGGAGGGGGGGAGTGGGTCTGTAAACTTAATTCATGACCGGCCCCATGCGTAGCACGGGCTTTCGCTAGTTTTATTTAGTAGGGTGCTTAAATGCGTATATTTCACACAAAAGTAATCTCCCCACACGTGTTTTTTTTTTATAAAGGTATTATCCAATATTTTTGAAATATTTTGACAAAAGGTAAATTTTTTTTTTTTTTTTTATTTAAATTAAATTAAATGATGGGTTGCACGAAGTACTAATGTACTTGTTTGTGCAAACAATAACTAACATACTGTTGAACAATTATTTTACATTAACGACATCAATTTTTACTTAACACAAACAAAACAAAACAAAAAAAAAACACATTCAATTACCTTAATTAGTTATCAGCATTAATATTTTACTTAACACACAAAAAAAAAATAAACACATTCAATTATCCTAATTAGTTATCAACATTAATATTTTAAAAAACACAAAAAAAAACACATTCAATTATCTTAATTAGCTATATACATTAATATTTTACTTAACACAAAAAAAAATACATTCAATTATCTTAATTAGTTATCAACATTAATCAACATTAAACACAAAAACAGCCAGTTTAAAGAGTGAAATAAAAATGAACCAAACAAAAAAAAATATGTCTTTTCATAGGCTACCTGTTTTATGTATTTATTTATCATTTTGTTTATTTAGTAAATAGTTTTTAGTTTGAAGTTTTAAATTTCCAAACGATGTAATATTACGACATTCCCTAGGTAATTTGTTAAAAATGAAAGGAGTAAAATACTTAGTTGACATTTTCCCAAAATTGTTCCTCAAAGTGGTAATTTGTGCCTAACTGATTCAGCTCGTAGGCTACTATTATTTCTTTGAGTTTTTAAATGATTTTCCATTTCAAAATAGTTTTTGTTATAATCAAGTAGTCTCTTAGGCTATCGATATTAGAAATTTTGTGATCAAATTTAACTTTTTTTACGTTTATTTTTTTGCTGTCCTGGAAAAGAACGCGAATAATTTTATTTTGAATTTTCTGCACACGCGTCAATAAGGTATTGTTTGTTAAGCCATAAATCTCAATACCATACCTTAGGTGTGATTCGACCAGTGCATCATACAGCAGCTTACGATTTTTTAAATCCAGAACTCGTCGCAGATGATATAATTTAAGCATAGCGTAGCTTCTTAACAAGCTCCGTAATATGCGTTTCATATTTCCAGTTGTGATCAATATGTAAGCCTAAATATTTGGCAGTATTTACTTTTTTAAGATTAGTGCTGTTATTCAAATCGCCAATGTTATGTACTGGATCTTTATAATAATATATTCTTTTCTTCAACATTTTTTGTATGCGCTGTTTTAATTTCCAAGTAAACTGTTTTTTCTTCACTGATATAAACTTCGTTTATACAGCACCAAATCTGAACTTTGTCGAAATTTTTTTGCAAACTTTTTATCATTTTTTCATAATTGTGGTCAAAAGCATATAAACAAATGTCGTCTGCAAAAAGTATTAAGTTTTTTAGATTATCATCAATATCATTTATGTAAACTAAAAATAACAAAGGTCCCAAGATTGAGCCTTGTGGTATTCCCTCACTTATTTGCATACTATCACTTTCTGTAGTGCTAACTTTAGTAATACTGTTTCTGTTTATTAGATAACTTTTTAAGATTTCGTGCATTTTTCCTCTAATACCGTAAGTTTGTAGCTTTGCAAGTAGGATATTTCTGTCAATAGTATCAAATGCTTTTTGGAGATCCACTAAAATAACTCCAGTAAATTTGCCATTATTTAGTGCTGTCACAATTTTTTCGTTCAAATGTTTTAATGCTTCAGTTGTTCCTTTATTCTTTTGAAAACCGATTGTTTCTCAGAAAAAATTTTAAATTTTGTTAAGAATGTTTGCATTTTTATTGCAAAAAATTTCTCAATAATTTTGTTTATTGCTGGCAACAAAGCAATTGGCTATAGTTGTCGTATTGTTGTTTATTTCCCTTTTTATAAATTGGGCGTAAAATTTGTATTTTCAGTTTATCTGGCCAAATTTCCTTATCAATGATAGCGTTAATTAGTATACAAAAAAAACTAGCACTATTGTTTACTGATAGTTTGAAGTTTTCCAGTAGAAAACCGTCAGATCCTAAAGCCTTGGTTGCGTGAATTTCCCTCAGTATATTAACAATGTCATTTTCGGTGGCTGAATTTATAAATATAGACTTTTGGTGAATTTTTTTTCCGTTTGTTTCAATTCTATTTTGCTTGTTTCTATTATATTTTTCTTTTAATTTTTTTGCTTGGTTTACAAATGTTTCATTAAATTTATTGCAAGTTTCCTTTAAGTCTTGGCCTGTAAAAATTTTTTTAACATGTTCATCGATATTTTCTTTTGGCTTCCCAATTAGTTCATTAATTGTGGTCCATATATTTTTAGTATCTTTATTTTTTTCGCCTCATCTGGGGCGAAAGATGATCCTCTAACTGGAAAATAGCATAACAATATAACGGAAAAATCGTCTAACACGAAATTCGTGTAATGGAAAATCGCATAACGTCCCTGCTTCGCTTGCGCTGCCGCACTCGCTTCGGTTATACATATAACAACAGAAACCGTAGCCACATTATTTCTCAGTTAGACGATTATCCCTCCTACGATTATCCATTATACAATATTCCGTTGAAATGATTTTCCAGAATTTGTATTTAAGCAAATATTAGACAATTATTCCATTAGACGAGTTTCCAGTTAGACTTTCGTCCGATGCCCCCCTCATATCACATGGCAATACCATTGACTAGGAAGACTAGGTATTGCATCTTAGCGATCCCAAGCCTGCGTGAGGCCCTGACGGAAGCCGCAGCAGAGGAGAAGAAAGGAGTGGAGATGGAAAAGAAACCGCCTGCCTACTCACATCGATGTACTCTCTTACGTTTCCATGGCAACCTGGCACTTAAACGGGAAGTGAGCTCCGCCATCTTAGTTCGTAGCTTGTTTTGGCCGAAATCGTCAATCGCTATTAGCTATGTAACTACTAATTCGCTGTAAGCAACTAAAAGTGTTTTTTCGATAGAATTGCTGTCTAACTTTCATTGTGTGGCCAACATGTATTCGCAATGATGCAGGCAGGATCTATGTAAACAACCTGAAAACGATGCTGTAAACAGTAATACCACAGCAGTGCAACTAATTCGTTCTCCGTATGTAAAAGCTAACAATTATTTTTTAAACCAGTAAAGGGTAATTATTGATTGTGTGGTTTGATACGTTACCTGAACGGATGTTTACAGAAAGTATTAAAATATGGCCCCGTACTAATTTGAAAGTTGTAACTTGTGCAGTGTGCTGTATTAACGCCTAAGTTTACTACGTGAAAGGAATAAACACATCCACATCCACTATTTGTGTACAGATGAAGCTCTCAGTAGGTGTGCTTCAGTTACTATTAATGAACACACTGCAGCGCATGCGCGTTTCTATGAATCTACTTCCGCCACGTCCTCCTTTGATCGAAAAGGGTACCGACGCGTTCGCGCTAAGTTTCTTTTCCATCCCCACACCTTTCTTCTCCTATGGTTGCGGCTATTGGTTTGTCTCTGTGTTACTTCCACGTAAAACATTAGTCGACGCGTTAGTAGCGGCAACTACCGCCTGGACCCCACGTATGCTTGGAAGAGATAATAGTCGATATCTAGTTAACTTTCTAAGCTATGGTTTAGTTCTAGTACGAAGATGCGAGATTTTGAAAGAATCTTGGTGTTTGAAATGTTATGTTTTAACAGCAACTCATTAGTCCACCATTTAAAAAAAAAAACGGGCTACAAACCTAACATTTCAAACACTAAGATTCTTTTCCAAATCAGGCATATTCGTACAAGGCTTAACCTTGAAAGTCTGAGCATCGCTTGTACGATCCACAGGTTCATAATCATCAGCACCCTAATGACAACAAATTTAAAGAGTACCTAGCACTCAGAGAGATTTCTGTTACCAAATTTCGACATCAGAGTACCGTAAATATAACTGTATGATACCCTTACCACCAGGAGAATATGAATAAAACCCTGACTGCAATCAATAGTCGCCACTTCTTCTTGTGCAAATTTAAAAAAGAGGAAGAGAGCGGGTGCCCTTTTTGTGATTTCAGAACTAAAAGGTCACTGTCCTCTTAATTTTTTTTAATTTTTTTAATTCACCTTTTTAAAGGTACATTCCTCCCAACGCCCTTATTATCGAACCACCACATCAAGTACGCCCCCCCCCCACCCAAGGACAATTTGCTTACCGTTAGCCAATCCCTTGCTAAAAATCCGTTTTAAAATGTGGCGTCTGTAGACGCCACATTTTAAAACGAATTTTTAGATTTTCTGTTGATTTTCTGTTGAGATTTTCTGTTGTATATTGGGAACTGTATTTACTGCATCCTGCGATTATATAATTCTTTGCACGCTTACTATAACCATGACGTTTCATCTGTGTGTGTTCATGTACTCATTTGCTAATAACTACCAGGAGATCAAAAATCTAAACGACTATAATGCAGTAAAAATTAAAATTATTTATGCCAATAGATCGCCGAAGAAAAATTATAAGATACTAGCCTAAAAAATTATGAAGTGTGATGTCAAAATACGAAAATCATTCCGGTTTGTGACGACACAATCTTTAACTTGATTCTGTTTCGTATAGCCTACTATTCCCAAAGCCAACTGAGATAGTAGCTACGTTTCTCGCTGCGAGGAACGCAGCTACTATCACAGTTGGCCTTGTATTCCTACGTCTCGTGAAACGGTGCGACAGTAACACGCGCGTATGGAGATCTGCGCTTGGCTGTAGTAAGACAGGCCGGAAGTGCCTTTACAAATTGTTCGAATTGTTGTCTTGACGTAGGCAGTTTTGCCTGCATTCTGCTGTATGTTACGCAATTTTAGGTGTATTGTGTTTTTTATTCCCTTGATGATGAGCTAGAGTCAGCTAGAAACGTCGGGTTGTGTTGACATTGTAAACTATGGGCTTCGATTTTCAACATACGAGTTGGAATCGAACGTACCTGGTTTTGAATAACGCTAAGTAACTACTACTGACAATACAACCAAGTCCAACAAATTTTGATAAATAATTTTTTTCCGTCCTTATGGCGCTTTAGGATTACCACTCTCAAAAAAAGAAGTCTACATCTTCTTCAAGTTTAGGGTAAAAAAAAAATCGCAATAAGTTCCGGTAATGCCAAACGTACGCATGCAAAAACGAGGGTCGGTGAGTAATAACGGCAGACAAAGAAATTTACCAGCGGGGCTCATTTTTATGAAACCATTTTTCTTTCTTAATTTAGTTTTTTAGTTTTTTCTGTATTGCTGCCGTTGACTGGGTGCAATAAAAATCAAGAAAAATGTAATGTAAGAAAAATAAAATAAAATAAAAGTAATAACTTTTCCATGAAAAAAATGTCGTTGAACTCGACCTTCGTCGGTTTTCCGACTTTTCTAGTCAACAAAATTGACACCAGAGGGCTCTAGCAGATGTTAATGTGGAATGAATGAGGCTCGTTGTAGGTCTAAGTAGCGATATCGAGTAAAAACTGCTGCCACCAATATTCTCCTCCCAATCGATATCATTTAACGAAAACTCACACCCGAGGACGATATAGGAATAAAAACAATGTGAAATCAACTCCATAATCTAACTTGTCCTTGCCTTCCGTTGCGTAAAGAGCTAATAATTATCAAAACGTAAAAAAAAATTAATGGCACCATCTACCGTGGAAATTGCGTAAAACACGTAGTTTATACGTCGAGTTCGTCAATTTGACTACAGATTCGGGTTAGTAATGATTGTCATGACAACTTAAACTGTAAAAAAAAGTTGGATTTCCTGAGCTCGTAAAAAAATAATTACGCTGGGAGTGGGTAACGTTTCGTGTGCTATGCACAAACTTCATCAAACTCGGACACAGCACACCACGGCTACTTATACATAGCTACTTAACTTGCATAAACGTTTATTCAAGTTTTAAAACCCTTGTAGGGGTTTTTAGTACATGTGATAGCTCCCCAAGTGATAACCCCACAGTTAAAGGACTAGCTTGAAAACGTGTCGTGGTGCTTATCAAGGGGTTGCGGAAATTTCAAATTAACCTAAATTGGTATAATTGGTATAGTCGTGGTTCAGTTTTGGTTATGCTTCAATTGTAAAACATGAGCGATAGTATGCTGCGGCTCGCCTGACATTCAAGGGCGACACTAACCCTGGCTTAGGGCCTAAAATGGAATACCAAACGGCATGAGGCTTACTTGGGACGAGATGGATTGGTAAATATCGGGTTAATTCAAGTTTTCACAGCAAGGCAAAATCGCTACAGGGTTGCAGTGTTCAACTAGCAACAGGGTTGGTCCAGTTTGATGTTAAGTTTGGGGAAACGGGACAAAAAGAGAAAAATTCTAATCAAAATGGCCAAATTACCTTTCGATGCGGGGAGTTGGAGAGTTGGTGGCGGATGTATTTAAGGTTAATACCGAATTGTTGGGAGCACCCGGCAGAAGACCAAGCGAGCTTGAGCCGTTACAATTGACGTCAAACATTAAGTACAGACGATTCACAGCCAAACATTGTTACAACAATTAATATAATAGCATCATGTCAACTAACAATGAATATTAATTATTTTGAAGTGACAATGGGTCATTACAATTTGACGTCATGTGGATCTTGAGCTTGGCAGCTTTCACAAATGACGTCATCGGCGTAACCTTGCTGGGGGTGGTAGAATTTCAACGTTGAAATCCGAAATTAAACTCGCAACACCCTAAAGCTTACTGCTCCATTATTATTACCGTCTGTTGTACACTTTATGCCTTTTACTGGCAGAGTCTTATAGAAGAGTGCATTTCCTAACATTTAATTATTTTGTAAGTATCAGTTTTAGTCGACTGTATAGTTCCGGCATGAATCAAATGATGTATCTGAGGTAAGAAGTGCTAACGTAGTGCCTCTGTCGCACGGCCGTTTTCGGCTGTGTGGACGGTACGTGCTTCTATTCTCCCCCCAACTCCTTCCCGCCGTATACCTTTCTGGGTATACAGACCTTGTTTCAGAATTGGTTGCGTGAAGCCAATTGGTTCACAAGAAACAAGAGAAAATCGCTACGTTTCTCAGAATCACGCCTTGTTCTCAAGCATAAAATTAATGTACTGTACTTTTTCATCTCATGAAGCAATCTTAACCCATAAAACGGTAGTTGCCACTCTTTTGCCAGCGCTGGCCCAAATATGCTTTAAACAATTTTTTAACAATGCTAAAAACAACAATATCTTTTCCGGCAAATAAAGAAAAAGAATTTATCGGAGGAAACAATGCAGAAGCAATGGTGTAACAACAATGCTGCAAACAACAATGTCTTTACAAACATGCATTGTACTTGGTTTCACGAAGTCACGTAATCGGGCTTCAGTGAAAAAGACGAAAAAAATATCTGTCGGCTCCTGGGTTACAGAGCTTTGAAAGACGCAAAAATTGCGCAGTCGAATTCAGGGCAGAAAAAAAAACACTAGGCCACAGAACGTGAAAGACACCGTCTGCTCCCGGGTAACGGAAATGAATGAAGGATGGTGGAATGAATCACAGGATACATGGATTGAGTGAGTGAAGCAACTTCAGCAAAATTACCCATCTTCAAGAACCTGCATTATTAAAATTAAACATTTCACTGTTATGGGGCAGCTGTACTCCTACATTTGCCCGCCTTCATATAGGCTGTGCAGAAATGTCTTCTCCATCTGGTAATAATCGTACTTGGTTAATCGGGCTTGAGTGAAAAACAAAAAAAAATATCTGTCTGCTCCCGGGTTACAGGGCTTACAAAGACACCAAAAATGCGCAGTCGGATACAGTGCGAAAAAAAACAAACCAGGCCACAGGACGTGAAAGACGCCGTCTGCTCCCGGGTAACGGAAATGAATGAACGATGTTGAAATGAATCACAAGATACATACATGGATTGAGTGAGCGAAGCAACCTTACCACAATTACCCATCTTCAAGAACCGGAATTATTTAAATTACACATTTCACTGTTATGGGGCAGTTGTACTCCATGACGGGCTTTACAGCTAGTGTTAAATAATAACGTACACGTACTACACGTACACTTCACTGTCTTGAAATCATGGAAAAAATAAGTGAAACACCAAAATCCACAGTTATACATATGAATGCAAAGGCAAAAGTGTAAGTAAAAATCCCGAAATGAGCGTGAAGACATCATTTTTTTTTTCATGTCTTTAGGACGCTGGAGTGTGCATGCTATACGTAA
The DNA here is from genome assembly GCA_023313725.1 of Lithobius niger. Lineage (NCBI taxonomy): Eukaryota > Metazoa > Arthropoda > Chilopoda > Lithobiomorpha > Lithobiidae > Lithobius > Lithobius niger. The sequence goes on along the minus strand of JAHWFP010267608.1, from coordinate 225 downwards.
GTTTTCTTTTATTATTTTAACTAAGCTTTATGAGCTGAAAAAGTGAAAAATGTTTTGGAGGAAAGCTCCTCCAAAAAGTTACAATTTGAGTGGAGAGCTTGTTCAAAAGTTAGCAATTTCGGTGGAGAGCTCCTCCAAAAGGTCGCAATTTGAATGGCGTGCTTGTTCAAAAGTTTATAATTTCGGTGGAGAGCTCCTCCAAAAAGTAGCAATTTGAATGGCGTG
>JAHWFP010267606.1:180534-208475 GCA_023313725.1 Lithobius niger | reverse complement strand
AGCCAATATTTTGAATATGCCGAATACATATTCAGCCGAGTGAAAGTTCCTCACCCATTCAGCTTCCGCTTTAACAGATCGGTGTGCCAGTTCAATGCACTTCAAGTTAATCTGTCTCGGATCCTTGCCTATTCACAACGTTGATAGCGTACTGTCATTTCTTTGTATACAAAATATCAAAACCATGCGTAACAACGTTATTGAAGGAACAAAGGGTATATAGTCTTCTACAACATTATCAAACATTGCATTGAAATTATTTTAACAAAGGAGTCTGTGGATCAACTTTTCAAAATCTTGCTTACATCCATCTCACAACTTCCCAGGAATGCCAGAAGTGAGGTTCAATGTGAAACATTGTGAAGTCACCCCATGCCTGTAAAGCATATTAAGATTCTTTCAAAAGGATAAAGTTTTCCCAAAAGATACACATCTCCTTCCGAGAACTTTGTACACTGATTGGAATACTGAAATTACTGCAGCTGCTACTGCTACTGGAACTGCTACTGGAACTGCTGGATTTGTATCCTGCTAGTTGGACTGGTTTAGAAAACATTTCTGGATTCAGCTTAAGAAACTACAAGGACAAGATGAACTTATAATGGTACGCTACACCTGCTAAACTTTCAGTGAGGAATCCTCTTCCCCGAATTAAAAACAAAAGTCAACTTTTCTCTGATATATAGTCACGAGTTCCGTGTCTTCAGGAAATAGACTCCACACAGAGCATCTATCACATAAATATTCCAGAAATAAAAGTGGTTCTGTTAGGACTGAGACACCTTATGGAATGACTTTGAGTGCAGGTGACACCCAACGTAACTTGAAGTGATCTCCTGAGTCCGACTAACTGTTCCCCGAGGATTGACGCAATATAGGGATTAGTGACCATTTACCTCCATATTTGAATCCAAGGTCATGTCGAATTGGTTTCTTATGAAATATTATCGAATCTATTCAGTGCCATGAGCATCAAGATGTTTAGTAATTTGCTCCTTTTCGCAACCTGGAATTTCACTCCGGTCATGAAGTGTCTCTTGGATCCACTTTATGAACCCATGAAATCATTAATGATGGAGCATTCAATGGCCCACATGAAAGACGTAGCAGGAAGGTGAGTGTTATATTATAAGGCACAACAAAAATCGCACAGCAGTATTCGAATCTGGAAGTAGCTCGTTTCGTATACATGCACCTTGAGTAAGCAAAGATGGCCCTTCTGGAAAGCTGGATGCAGCATTTCTATGAGGGTGTCGCAAACAAAGACCAGGATGCAAATAACGTGTTGAGTAGAGCGATAATTAAAGAATTGCTTGATTCTACAAGAACTTGCGTACGCTAAGTGTTTCAGTGCGCAGATGCAAGTAGGCGTCGTAATAAATAGAAAATAATTCCTAACAAGTGAGGGGAGTCCTACGTGCTGTGTCGCCCACATTGTGGAAAGTACCACGAAGGCATAATTACGCGTCGGACTGTAATCTCTACAAAGAATTCTTTGGTGGGACACTTGGGATCGAGCAACGGTTGATACAATTCCTATGGAAACATTGCAACGTGCTGGAACAGCCCCAAGATGAGTCAAGCAGCAAAATAACGTCAGTTCACAGGCAGAGGCCGAAAACAATGTTGTATCGAATACAAACCCGGAAGCAAGTTTTTGGGGACTGTAAGCTCTCTATTTTTATTCATACCAGTTTCTCAGTGGGAAACCAATATTGAAGCATTATCTGCTTTAACAAAGAACATGTTAGTCAGTTATGGTAGAATACAATTTGGCTGATCACAACAGTTGCACTGCATAGTTTGGAACTGCATTCCCATTCCGCGTGATGTACGACTCTTCAAAATTATATCGTAAAGGAATTCCTTTCACTTTTCTTACACTTAAATAGTGAATCATTCCTCGAAAACCTCTCACCAAAAAAAAAAAATACAAACTTTGAAAGCAACGCAAAAAAGAAGGATTTAACTAGCGAGAAACAGTTCAGAACAAAATGAACTTCTTTGTAAACTTTAGAAATGGTACCTCCCTACTCAAACTAGTTTTTATTTTGACAATATATCTTCCTAACTTTCTAACGCCAATTAACCAATGGATAGGCAGTAAACGGCAGCCACTAGCCAATTACGCCTCCTTAACACTGATTAAATTACCACATGGAATTTCATCAGATTAAACTGTCTGCCTCATCCCTCCATCCCCAAGCCTCAATCCCCCCCTCCATCTTGTTTTACAATCTATAAGTCTGGTACTCTAGCTTCCACCGTATAACGAAGGTATGAAAGAACGTATAAATTTATTGGCCTAAATTATTGTTAAACATCTACAATGTACCTGACAGCCAATTAATGACACATTATTTGAGTTTCCGGCGATGGGCACTTAATCTTTGGTTACCCTGGTGACAGAAGATCAGTGGCATCATTTTAGCTTTCCGCCAAAGCGTGTATGCTGCTCTGGTTAGGCAGCTTTGTCTGGTTAGGCCTCTAGTCGCTACTTTGTGATGCGTGAAGGCAAAAGTAACCCAATATGCAAAATATTATGTGGTACTTGAATTAACCGAAAACATTAGAAAATAAATTATTAGTCGTAATAGTCAGCATCTTTACGGATCATATTCTATTTTAAATCTAAGAAACAACGTTTTCATTAAAAACAAAGCACGTATTTGCTTTGGTTAAAGCTCTGTGCCGGGGATTACTGTTCATTGTACAAGTTGCCTGCTTTCATGGCGAGTTACTTTCGGTTTCAGTTAAGTTTGTGACGGACCGTTCGGGAAACAAAACTACCAAATTCATTGCAGTAGAATATAACAGTCCTGAAACACTAAACGAACCAGTGAGACATCTGGCAACAGTTTGTGCACAATCTGTATTTATATACATCATCATTTCACGCACACAGGAATTGTGAATACAAGCGAGAAACCACTGGTGAAGTTTCTATTTTAAAGTTGATTTTTAAAGGAGACGGTATATTCTCATGTCCAATATATCTCGAGCTTAGTTTACGTATCGATAAATTTTTTTCAACCACTCGTTACATTCATAAGCTGATAAAAAACTCGTGATTGAGAAAAATTATCGATTAAAACTTCTCTCTCGTGATATTACTACTGATAAAATACCAATCTGTGGTTTGTTTCACCTTTCCTTTTGCATTGGCTACAACTTAATGGTAGACATGTATCAGACTGGAGATTTGAGTATATTGGTGAAGGGTCGTAGTGATACCAACCAATGATGTGTCATGAAGGTGAAGACTGCCATTATTTAAAACGTAAATGGACACTTTCGGGTAAAATCTGCATCAATATTATAATGTAAAAACAAAAGCTTATTTTTGTTTGGGATTTGTGTATGAAGGGATTATACCTACATGTCTGTGTGTACGAGAAAATTGCTGAAATGTGGAAGGTGCCATAATGTGAGACGATAGAACATCTCTTGCAATGTATTGAACCGGTTCATTACGGAAAATATTTTCAGGGTTCCCTGTGGTGGATCCACTCAAACGTCACCATACGATTTGAAGACAGGACTTGAGGATAATAATTCACGAGAAGTGGTGGCAACCCTGAAGAACGTCACAATCTCAGAACTCAGTCAACTTACCCTATGTTTTAATTTCTACACCCAAAATGAGTCCATCGATGCTCAACCTTTCAAGTATGTGGATGAATATCATCAAGATATCCTGAGTTTTGGGGCGACAAAGTCCGGCGCATTCATGAGAATAGGACATGATGCGATAGAGTTTCAACCTTTCACAAGTCGCTGGTATGATCTCTGCACGACGTGGGTCGGGGAAACTGGTGATGTAACAGTTTATGTCGGTGCCACAGTTGGTCGTACGGCTAAGAACATTGCAAAAGGTAGAACAATTTCTAGCAATGGCAGACTCACCATCACTCAAGAGCAATATCTGAATTTGGATACAAAGTCGCCTGCGAAGGGATTTTTGTATAAATTAGCAGACGTATATATGTGGAACAGGGCTTTCACACAAGCAGAGAGTAAGTAAAACATACGTATTTAATTCTTCCTGTAGCTAATAGTGATTATCAAAGGTGGGTAGCTTTACGGGAAGATTTTTGCCTACGAAAACCTTCATTTTGATACCTTACATCTCCAGTGCTTTAAAATGTTTGCATACTAAATTTTTCATGTAGTCCCAGTAAGATTTGTACAAAAATTGATGCAAATTTGATAAAGCAAATCGAAAACCGAATCTAATAATCTGAAACCTATTGTTGATTTAATTCTTATTAGGAAAATTTTTTTTTTCACTTTCTATAGGCAAAAGTCTTTCCTCCATGAAGTTGATTCTTTGTTAAGATCAATGACTTGGATTTGTGGATTGGGAGTTTCTTAAAATTATCAAAATTGGACAATTGGTTCCAGTATTTCAAGCTTTCAACAACAAGCGTCAGTGTTCTAAATTGTTTTAAGCGTTGTTTTTATGGAACAACGCCCATTATTCACCTGAAATAAAGATGGTTTCAGCAATATCTTGAATACATTCTGCTAGGCATTTCCTAGTCTCCGTCCCTAAATACCCTCAGCAGTTGAAAAGGACGTTAATCCGACAATTTCCTTCTTTCACACACGTGGGAAAGCATTACATCCGTGCAAACAATGGGACTAAGTCACGACTTGTACATAAGCATTGTATCCTCGGAGATAAACTTCCGGCAGAAATACACAATATCTAGTAAATACAATATAATATGTAGTAAATATGCGGTAAATACAACACAATAAATAGTAAATAAATCAAAGTTAAACCGGTGGCCAAGTTATGCCCCCACATTTGTTTACAAGATCTAATGACAGGATCAGCGTATTGTTGCATGGTGACTCCCATCTTGTGGGAATTCGAGACCACATCCAAGATTGTCACAAATTGTAACGTTAGTTTCACTGCTACTGTGCAAACGAGACATTGATTGCAAAATGTCGAAAATACAGATGCGTACATGTACGACGTAAATTGAAATCCTGTTTGAGCCTCTCAAAACCAAACAACAGTGCAGAGTACGTAGAATACATGGGTACGACTAGGGTAAACCTGCATCTGTCGGGTCGTAACCCAATATTCACATTATCCGTCTATATGTCTGTTTGTTTGTCTACGCCTAATCCCCGAAACTGTTTCCCAGATCTACATCAAAACAGGCAGGGACATAGGTCTACACAGGTCCTAGTGCCGCTGAAATTTCCAACCAGCGATTCGCAACCAGCACTACTAAGGATAAAGGTATGACATCGTTTTTAGTTAAAGCGGATTTTGGAGCACGGATTAACTTTCGTTTTCAGGGAACCAAAGATCGTTTAAAAAACTCTAGTTTTAAAAGTACGTAGCAGTATTGCTACCAGTGTGAAGAAAAATATAGCCTAAGTTAGATTTAATATGCATTTTGAGAAGGCTAAATGGTAAACAGTGTAAAAGGATGGTAAACAGACGCCCACTTGAAGCATATAAAAGCTTGACTGCTAAATTTGTGAGCTTCCCTCGCTCTTCTTCTGTAAGTTTGAGTCTACAATAAACGATAAAAGGAGCAGGAGGAGCTGCCGTCTTGTTTGCATGTTAATTCTTAGCAGCGATATGACGTCACACGTTCTTTGCAGTTTGAAACACTCCCTCCGTCAGTCTATACCATGCGCCATGGCTGTTTGCTGTGACGTGCACATCACGTGACTGGGCTAGTCCAATCAGAAGGCCATACAGCCGTTGTTCTCGTTCGTCATTGGCTAACTCATGGTGACGTCACAGCAAACAGCCATTGCGCATGGTTTAATAAGCAAACAGCCATGCATTGTTCTGTTTTTAGACTAAACCTGACTAAGAGGTTACGTCATCAAAGCAAATTTATACACCGGTCGAGTGATGAAATTTGGGCTCAGCGAACTGCAAACAAATCTACACATTTATTTTTCGTAGTGCAGCAGTGATGTGGCCTCTAAGATTGATGTGGTTGTGGTTTTGGAGTGGCTACCGCCATTTAGCAGCATTGTCAGGTGTTTTTCCTGTTTAATTTTCCTACCATCTAGCAGCCTTATGTCAGCGCCTAAACATTGAAACTGAGCTGGCGTCCTGTGTCAGCCAGTGTACACAAAACAAAACCGCTGAATTAACATGCGTTTGGGGATGAAACAGTTTAAGTACTAAGAGACATTCACGATTGGGGAGGGCAGGCAGAGATGGAGGGAGACGCAATTGCTTCAAGTTTGGGGAGGCCTTGATGGGGTGCGGAGTGGGAACTGGGGGTTGAAGCAGCAAGAGCTTCAGCTAGACCGACGGATGTTGCCCCAGGATCTACTAGTTTATATTAAATTTAGGACATAACAAATGGATGAACACTGAAAAGTACACGGTTCGTAAAATCTCTGTTCAATTAATTCTTGTCACACTTACATTGGATTACTACGTGTCCAAGTTCGGAGGCGCCCACTACCATATCCACAACGGCCGTGTCGAATGTGTTCAACGATGGTTCACCAAAAAGTACCCTGAAATCAAGCACCTGCACTACCAATAACGACAGAGGTACGTATGTATGACACGATTTAGATTAGGAGTTTGCATGACATCTCTGTAATGTGTGGTGCAGTGGCAACCCGGTACACGGCACTGTGACTGAGGTTGGTGCTAATGACCAAGCTGTCGACACGCCATTAAGCCTCAATCCCCCCCCAATAACGACTCAAAGCCTTAAACCTCATTACTCTTGAAGATTGCCACAACAGAGGTGACAAGATCCTTGTGTACCAACTACTCAATCAACTACTGGACATCGACTACGGAACACTAGGCCACTGTTGTAAACTGCAAGGTGAAACTTCACACAACAACTGTACACTAGACACTTCTACTTTACTGAGAGAATTCTAGTGCCTTGGAAAACTGCCACTTTGAGTGGTGACCAAACCTTCCCTATCAAGCTTCAATGCTCCCTTTGACAGCATGTAACCATCGGGGCTTCGTCTTTTTTTTTTGGGGGGGGGGGAGGGGTTGGGTGAAACCAATCATATGAAACCAGTCAAGATCAGAAAAGATCAGAATAGTCAAGATCAGAACCAGTCAAGATCAGTAAAGTTTTCATACAGGGTGTCCCAAAAGTCAGGCGTCCAGGTGATATACTGGGTGTTCATGCTGATACTACGGTGATTTTTATCTTTGTTCATGCTGATTGTATACCATCAACGTTTCTTATGATGAACCAAGAAAAAAAATCCCCAGTATATCAGCATGAACACCCGATATATCACCCGGGTATATCACCTGGGTGACCCCTGACTTTGGGACAACTTGTATAGAAAGTTAATATCGATCAGCTCGATTTAAAAGAAAAGAATTAAATCATGGAAGTCACAATTGAAAGTATCTCTGTCGTAAATTTTTATTATCTTAATCGTGCCCTAAATTCGTCCAATTGAAGCCAATTCGAGAGATTAGAATACAGTAGCTTGCGAAAGCAACTGTGGTTTCTTTATGATGTGAAAAGTGCAATACCTGTCAATTTTTGCATTGTTGTCTAGACCATTGAAAAATCACTTCATTAGACAAACTTGGTTCAAAATTTTAATTGGCATGTTCCGACCGATCAATTTTATACAAAAAAAAGGTGGGGGGGGGGGGGAGAGGAATAAATAAATGCATAAAATTATAATCCCCACCCATTTTTTTCCCCAAAGCTGAACGGTCAAAGGAAAATCCATACCCGAACCACAGAAAATTGAACTTTCTTAATCCCCAGTGCCAACCACACTCTACTCGTGGAAGGCCTTAAGCTTCAAATTCACCATCCACCTCGAATGATAGACAGATGTCCAACACACTACCACCATGTCACCCAAGTTTCACCAAGGTACGACCCTCTTTTCTAACTTTTAAAACACAATTGTGGTCATCATGGATCCCTGTGTCATGCCTACCACCACACTTCATGATATGTCCACTCCAACAGCCACCTTCAACAGTACCCCCAAGGACTCGCTCAAAGGTGGGCGCCATTAAATTGGACGAGGTCAGCCTGTCAATGCAAAAAATTGACAGGTATTGCACTTTTCACAGCATGAAGAATGAACATTTTGCCGGCCCCCAGCCAGGCTGGCTAAAAATGGTTTCTTTTGCCGAAAAAGTGCAATACCGAGGAGACCACCCTGCCTTCCCTCTTGAGTCACCTTTTGAAAATCTTGAGACAATGAGATGGCAAGCTCAGCAGCTGCCGGGGCCTGACTAGGGGCCGGCAAAATGTTCTTTATCACTTTCAGTAGATGTTCATTGACTGAAGTTAACAGTAATCAGTATGGGAATATCTTGTTGCTTTCATTGGTCGACGTACTGTAGTTCAAAACACGGCCAAAGCTGATTGAAATTGATACCGTAACTGACTGTAACTAGCTTCAAATGTAATACACCAACATGTCATGATACGTTTGTTGCATTCAATTCATTAAAAGTCTGTTTTCGTATTTCTAGTAATACTGAACAATCCATAAGCAATCATTTCTTTCGAAATACACTGTATGTCGTTCGTTTGTATAACCTAGCAGCGGTAGTCATCATGCACTGCTTGGCTGCATTGTTGGGCCTAACAGACAATCATGTCTAGGCTTGGCAAAGAGCTTAGTTTTGGAATTTATTACATGCCACTGTAGCTCATACTTGAAGTTTTATTCAACCCTGAAATTCTTTAAAAAATAGTCCAAAAATTGTGCTGTATTTAATAATTTATTATTACGCATTTGTTTAAAATAAAAATGTTAACTTACACAAAAAAAGTTCATGTGGAATATGATTGTAATGACGAGTCAGTTTTCATGACATATGTGTTTGTCCTTAAACAAGTTCAGTAAACATGGCAACATCACACCGTGGACCCATATCTAGTGAAGAAGAGGGTCGTACTGTGTCTAATTTGAGTGTGAGGATTAAATTAGATCTATTAGTGACCATTATTATCAGAAGTTTCACATCAACAAATCGTCGTAATAACTATCAATAAAAAAATTATTTTTCTTAATAGAATAAATAAAAACAATTGGCTCAACTCAGAACCTTTACTAGATGTAACGAAAAAGCTGCACACCTATGGATGGGGTAACCCAATATCCAGAATATATCCTGTTGCCACTAAAGGAGCGTGGTAGACTCTCCCATTTCTATGCTCAAGACGCGCCCTTTACCAGGGTTCCCTTTACTGTCGTCGACTAGAAGAGCATCGTCAGGCAACTAGGCTGAGGTCTGCTACCGCTCAGCCACGATGACCGCAAATGACCAGAAATTGTCTAACTAAATACCCTGCAAGCTGTTGGAAACATAAAATTTTTATCAGCACTCGTGTTTTGGCCCATTAAACTCACTTGTGCTGTTTCGGGAGCTAACTTCGGTAGTGTTCACATAAGTGAAGTTAAATGTCCACCTAAACGACACTCGGGAGTAGAGACCAGAACTATCGAGTTAAAAAAAAATTATCGAGAATTTTAGCTTTTCTTCCGCAAAACGAGGACCATGGTCGACTTACACTGAAAAGACCCCGGCAAATCGAAAGCGAAAAACCGAATTACACTGATAATTCCCCTGCAAATCGAAAGTGAAACGAAATCACTTCGGAGAATCGTTTTGCAGAAAGAAAAACAAAAATTCTCTAACCGAATTCCATTCGTGCTTCTATGAAATTTATAATTGCAAGAATGGGGGTATGTGCAATATGTAGTAAACAGGACACAACAGCTAATAGCACATGCGATAAAACGACAAACTTATATTTCGGTACTATATATACAATACAATTTTTAAAAATTCGCAGTACCTTCATCAGAGTACCTTCATTAGGGCAAACTGCAGCCTATAAATTAGGACACAAAATGTGAACTATGATGCGAGGTGTTTTGCCCTTTTTATATTTTATCTCTGATGAACGTACGGCGAATTTTTAAAAATTGTATTGCATATATAGTACCGAAATATAAGTTTGTCGTTTTATCGCATGTGCTATTGGCTGTTGTGTCTTGTTTAAATTAATAATTTGTGCGTCTTAGCACTCAACTCCTTTCCAACAAATCGACCTTCGGTCTCGGGAAATTAAATCTGGAAAGGAGTTTCGTGCTAAAACACACAAATTATCGATTTCATAGAAGAACTCGTGGTATTATAGCTGATAATTTCACAGTCGCACTATATGGTTACACCATTCTAGTTACGGACAATTTCATAGCAGTTACCATGCTATGAATCACAAGGTAAAAGTTAATGAAGTAAACATTCGGCATGAAGGCCATTGGCTGCGGTTGCTGTCATTGCATTAGCGATATTTTCTGTTGCCAAGAAACTGGTGACTTGTTGGTGACAAGAGAGTTGGTTAATTGCATATTATTCAGTTGTTGAGTGTATGGCAGTCTTCTTGGCTTGTAATCTGCTAAATTATATAGGTAAAACGTTGTAAGTACAGGAAGGTTGCTAGGGTAACAATACCGAGGTAAAAACTTGAAGCTGAAGAGCTGCAAAGAGAAAGTTCGTAAACTCTACTGACGATTTTGGCTACAGAGCCGCAGAGAAAAAAAAACGAAAAAGATGAACCTGAAGGCCTTCAGTGACTAATACCAGTTGATAAATGCCGTAGAGAATAAATCGTAGCTGAAATAAAGCTGAAAATTAAAAGCTGAAAAGCTGAAAAACTGAAAAGTTAGCTGTGTTTTATAATAAGTGTTTCACATACGATCAAGAAAGTTTGCATTTAACAGTTGAGATGCTTTTTCTTTTTGTGCTTCGTTTAAGTGAACACCTGATTTTTTTTAATACAAAATGAGTTGGTGTTATATACTGATACGATTTTAGGTAAGTTATGCGAATATGCCAGCTAGGGTGTATGCTATAGGTTACTGCTAGGGACACCACTAAGCTGTACGCTAGGTTGCTGCTGAGACACCACGAACTAAACTTTGCACTATAGGGCCCCAGGTGAAATAGAAGAAATCAAACTATTTAATAATGTAACAAACAACTAATTTTATCCTTGCTTCAATACTTCAAAACGGAAAGAGATAGTGATAGCTAGCCGCAGCAACAGTATAAAAATGAAGTCTTACGCTTTTGTTTGAACAGGCGTTTTCTTTGTTTGTTTTTTCTCTTACCTACTAGTATTCTACTAATACGGAAACTTTAATGATATATGTTTATTTATTCTGGAACTAGTGAATGATTTCGTCACTTGCCCATATTCAGTTGGAGAGCCAATTCTGAATTCAAATACAGCTGATTGGGATGTAGCCGAACGGTGAGTAAACATCTCGTAATTTAATCTGCACTCAAAAAATTGGCGTAAACAATTGTGTAGTACGTAAACGTTTAAAAAGAAATAAGCCAACATAAAAAAAAATAATGTTGTAGAATGATATAATGCAGTAAGCCAACATTACTTAGTTCAATCTCCGTTCAGGCTCTTAGTCATTAAGTCTAATAAGGTAATGTATTTATTTAACATTTTAAGTCGCACTTGTTTTGGGTGCACAAATGTGTTAGCATGGAATAACGGCTATAAATCCATGCAAAAGAAAAAAGCAAACATTCAATCTAGTGGATGCATGCGTTTAAAGTTGAATGTCACGTTCATCCGGTATAAGCAGCTGATTGTGAAATGAGCAGGCTACCAATTATTTGCTCTGGCTTTAAGGAAAAACTGGTACATATTATGAAATGGTTAAAGTCAATGACACGCCATATGCACCGAAAATTGGTAAACATATTTTAAGTGATTGTTAACAGGACGTATTTGCTGTGTTGTTGTGCACAAGGAAAGACTGCATATCGGTGATTGAGTGAATGCTATAAAAACCATGCCACAGAGGAAAGCCCCTTTTCAATACTGTGAAGAAACTGTTAGTTAAATAAGCCAGAATATTTCCTATGATGTTTAACAATATATGGGTGAAATTTACCCACAAATTTACCAATATGTGGGTTAAACTGGTAACTGTACAAAACCGTGCCGTATAGGAAAGGCAACATTCGCTGTAATGTGAGGCAACATTTTAAAAAATGGACAGCACTTAAACTACCGCAGTTTTAAGGACAGTAACGAACTCCTACCAACGGAGCATAGTCATTTTGTATGATCTTTACCAATAAAAAAGCACACATTACGGAAGAATTAGAATTGCATCAAGTAATTCTGTCGAAGTAAAAGTGGTTTACCAAGCGCTAAACATGCAACAACAGTTGCGCATGCAGTGAATGTTGCTGTCAACAATGTGTTGCTGCTGTCCTCAATGTCACTACAGGCAAGCAGGCAGTAATTATTAGTTCAGTTGCACACGAGAATTTTATCAAAACGTATCATGAGGAGCAGGCGGTGCTAACAATGCTGCAACATGCAAAAATGAAGCAAACAATGCCTGGGCACAGAAAGTAAAAATGTTACAGTGATATCAGAACGGCCAGCAGGAATTAGGAATTTTACAAAAGAACCATCTACCCAGTACTACAACATACAAACACTAAACACCATGCACTATTAATACACTACACCAACAGACTTGTCTGCCTAGCCACGGGAATCGATTTTAAATTTTTATGTTATATGATTTAGGTATCAACAAGGTCACGGCCTTTCGAAAGTTATTTCGATGTGACTACAGTGTTGTTGTTGCGACTTTTCGCCTTTATCAAACACATTAACATTACTATTAACTGATCTCCCTCGCACAGTATTGATTGAAACACCCAATTCTGTATTTTGACATACTAGACGTTTTGAAAGGTAAAATGAGTAGTGTAACGAGACGAAATCCTTGGGATCAAACTCTGAGGGTTCTCCAATTTCGATCCCACGTTTTTTTCCTTCCTTCAGAAGACGTATTTCTTCTTCTTAGTACGGTTTTTAGTAAGGTAAAAAACTGAGTTGGATTTTATCAACTAGAATTTTAGTGACAACGACATGTTAAAAACGATATTTAATTTTTAACCAGTATATTGCTGGTCTTGGTCACAAAAAAAGCTAATTACAAGATAAAAAACATAAAAAAAGCATAAGAAAACGGGATCAGCACAGTACTGCTAGCATGATCCGGGATCCCGTTGTTTTAATGTTTTCTAATGTTTTTTTGTGGGAATAACTTGTCAGGAGGTTTCCTTATTTTTACAATTTCGTCCACCCACAAATTAATTGGTTTTACTAGTATTTTAGTCTGTTTCATATGACGATAGCTCCAAGAAATACATTTAAAAAATAGTTATCTATAAGCAATTGCTAATGGAATGACTGATGTATTGATTATTATTGATGCTCATGTTCGGTGTGCTGGCTTACATTCTAAATGGTAAATTCCAAATTAAATTTTCAGGCCGTCCTGCCAAGTTCCCAGGGTGGATTCTCCATACGATTTGAAAGAAGAAGGATTCAAGGATGCCAGCCATTCTGAGCTTACCATGGCAACTGTGAAAGACGTAACATTCCCTGACATGAAGGAGTTCTCCTACTGTGTCGAAACCTTCAGCGCCCAATCATATTACGAATACCAGTTTATAAAGTATAGTGTCAACAATGAGGAAGACGGTTTTCGCACTGGATTTGACCGGTGGGGTGGATTTCAATTCGATATTGGTGCCAAACGTGCGGAGCAGAGTACCTATCCTTCATTTCCAATTACTGCAACACGCTGTTTTACATGGTCCTCAGAAACTGGACGACTGTATTTATACATTATAGGAGGCGCGATGCATTATTTTGACCGCAATGAAACAGTCCGGTATAAAGTAATAGACTGGAAAGTACATAATAACATCAGTCAAGGATACACTATACCTGGAAATGGAAAACTTACCATTACTCAAGAGCAAAGAAATGCAGTGCCTGATATCATGCCCCAGTTTGCATTTGAGACGAAGATCTCCAGATTCTATATGTGGGATCGAGCTTTATCATCAACAGAAAGTACGTACATTTATACCTTTTTTTTACAACAGCAAGTAAAAGTTAGGCCTAAACGGTGATAATGATGCCTAAAACCTAAAATAGGCCTAAAATCTAACACATTTTTAATCGGCAATTGTAACGTTTACTGGTTTTAGGTTACGCAGGGTGTCCCAAAAGTCCCATTCCAGCCCCATAACTTTTGAAGAAAGCCGGGGGGGGGGGGGGGGAGGCATTGAGGCCCGGACTTTGTGTTTCACACAGCAAACGATGTTATGGGTGTAACCCAATCAAATTGAGAGAAGCATTTTGCTACCATGTACAGTCCCGTTCAAAAGTAAATGTCCACGTCCATGCTATCGACAACAATGGCTTGTGTTATAGCTGCTGTATGATTAGCAGGTGCTTTGCTCGTTATAGCGGGCATTGTTGTACGCCGCTGCAAGAATCTATGGTTCGCCGTCAAGCTCTTAAATTAACTTGTAAAATAGTTTGAAATAAACTCCCGTTGTAGAACCGTGTGCTGCAGCTATAGCTAACGTGTTTGTTTACCTCCTTAGGCGCCGAATTATTTCTCTTTGTTTGAATCAAGATAGACTTTAGGAGGGCAGTGCTAATCTATGTAGAGTTCGACAGTCCATTTAACTTTTGTTTGAATCGCTTTCAAAGATATTCTGTTTCTTTTTCAGTAGGTTCTGAGATATAAATCAAACATTTGACGTTTCTTAGCAAGAAAATGTAGACTCTGTGGTGAAAATAGGAGCGTTAAAAATTACATGTTTGTCATTATTAAGTAAATATGAACCCGTCGTAGCATCCGGTATTATTTATCTTTTTTACAGTAGCTCCATTGCTCTTAATTACGTATTATCGTTTTTCCTTGGGGTGGGGGGTGGGGGAAGGGGGAAGAATCTAATTACTGCTTGCACGATGGAATGATTAGGTGTATTGGAAGCGATGAATTTTCCATTCAGAGATCAAATCTGTTACTACTAAGCTATACTAATACAGCCGAAAGTGTTCTGTATCACAGAACACTAAGTTGATTGAGGAGATTACTGGAGAACTGTACCGAGCAATATTTATTTCGTTGGTTACGTAGTTAATGGTCGATTTTGCTGAGCCAATATTATGTTGGTGGTGTTTTTTCTGATATGCTATAGCAAGTAGTTGGAGGGGGGGGGGGCATAAGCGATAAACAAAGCCCCGGAAAAATAATCCAGTATTAATACAGGATAAAATGTCCCCAGAAAAACATATCCCGGGAAAAAATATCCCCTGCACAACATAGAAAACGTGAATTTGAACCTTTCTATAGCATTTTTAACTAATAATATCCTAATGGTGTGTTAAGATCACACCCGTCACTCACCCCCCCCCCCCCCCCCCCCGCGTATGAAATTTACTGCGGAGACATGTTTCCCCTATGTATGCGATTTCCTGGTTATTTTTTCTCTCTTCAGGCATTATAAAAGTCTCGCCAAGTAAATAAATAAGAATTACAAAAAGTGTTAATCAGATTTATTTGTGCGTGTTTTTCGTGGACCCATTTCTTATTATCTTATTAAGTCACAGGCTAATGTCCGTCCCCTCTCCAGGATTCAACGATAATATCATTATGCTTTCTACCCAGTTGTATGGAGGGAAGGAAGGATATGAAGGGAAGGGCACCACAACACGTTGGTTATTTGTGTCTAAACTGTCAAATCTGACCTCATTTTGGCCAAGAAAAAGGCGCACAGCTGAAAAGCTAGATATAAGCAATAGAAAAACATAGCAAGGAGGAACCAAGCAGATATTACTTAAGAGCTAAAAAAAAAGGTGAATGGCGCCGTGGCGATCTCATGGACAAGTCTTTGTTTTTAATACTCAACAAAAGAGTTTCATGTTTAAAGACATCTAAGAAATAATTATAACGCGTTACAAAAGAGTGAAATTCATGCAACAGCGAGATATAAGTAGCCTGATAGCATCAATATGAATAAACACAATGGTGTTAACATTAGGAAGGCTAATTTCGTTTCTGTGGCATAAAATGACTGCTATTGACCCAGTATAACCTTTTTTGGTTAAACATTGGTGTAAATGAGATTATAATCTTCTAGCTAGGGGCTACTAGTCTAATTTCTCGAAAATAAAGCGTCTTGGTCAGTGCTGAAAGTTAAATAAATTTACCCAGAGCAGTCCAAAATGTTGGTTCCATCGTGCTCTTCAATTGTTATATATAGTTGACCTGGTTGAAAAATCATTACCCATAGTATAATCTCGTTGAATCTGGCCTTTTGCAGAATCAGAGTTCGGTAAAGGCACGGCGAAAATAATACATTATAATGCTAAGTTTAAAGAAGACAGAGAGGTGCCGTCTTCCATTATAATAATACAATAGACAGGAATGAATCAGTGCCAATAATCACACTTGGAATACATAATGTCGTATCCAGCGCAGCGCAAACATACATTTTTTTGGCCAGTTTTTTGGATGAATGAACACTTACAATGAACCAATAATTTTTAAAAAATGTTTGATCTTTGCCCGACATAAAAATGTTTAAAGAAACTAACCCAAGTTTTTGCTGCTTGAAGTTGTAAAGTCGCAGATATAATTTCCCGGATTACTGCTTTAGGCGTTAAATGAAAATTCTTTCTTTCTCATTGCCAGCCGAGCCAATTTTTTTTCTCTCTCTTTCTCAACTTAGTCATCTCGTATCCTCACAAGACCAGTCTTTAATAGACTGTTTGCTTCGTTAACCGCTTATCTCCTGATTTACTGTTTTTTTATTGAAAAAATTAAAATTAGGCAGTAAGAAATTTTCACTCTTCGCATTTTTCCTTTAAATAATTAATCTGTAAAATGTTCAAAGCAGTTGATATCACAATTTCAACCAGGAAAAATTACTGGCGGGAATCGCTTAGAACTTGCCACGATGACCTGGCCATAATGAAATAAAAGTCGTGTAGGTTAGCTGATTTTAAGTAAATAAATGAATAGCAAAAAGCTAAACAAGTTAGAGACATTATTCAAACGAAATATGATGAGTATCATGTAAAGACAACAAAAATCGTTGATCATTCATATTTTATAAATTAACAACAACCTGACGTTAATTCAACAAACCATTTCTTTGCTTATTTGATGGGTGTGGTGCGCCATACACGACGCTCATGGCAACAATACCACGCTCCAGTATGCAGCTGCGTACATTGCAGTCATTCTTGAAGAGCGAGAGGCTATTGTTTAAATTTAGTATAGGCTTGGACATTTACTTTTGAACGGGACTGTACGTCCCTTTGCGACGTCTTTAGCCTGAGTAACACATAGGGATGCTGAGGAAAATCCTCATGTTTTACTGGCCGCCGTTTTGGCTATACTCATCGTATTGAAGCTCTTATTGTAGCATTTTACTCGCCTAATGAAGATCTTACAAATAAGGCATTCCTTTACCCCTCATTCCATTGGAAATTTCTGAGCAGACGAAATGCCGGTTGTACACAAAGGTAGATCTTTTATCCAAACCTACATTGCCAGGGTTTCAATATCTTCTTTCAACCCCTTTAAAAATTATGAGGTTGGACTGGGACCTTTGGGACACCCTGTATAATAGGGTAGCTGCGCGATAGAGGTGTGCGCCTCAAGTGGTGGAAGTGCACAGAAGACCGCTTGTGACAAGGTAGTCGCCGCAGCTGCTTGTTTCTTTTCCTTCTAATTTTCCCTTCCAGACCTTACTTCGAGATGTTTTATTGCTTACACCAACTTGTTTCAATCATCACTTCAGCCCGGCAACCCAGATCACTGCACTGTGACTGAGGTTGGCACTAATGACCAAGTTGTCGACGCGCCATTAAGCCTAAATCCCCCCCCCCCTCATCACTTCAGCCACAACAACAATTTTTTTAACATTCTTACAAGTTTCTCCCATTTGTGCTCTGCCACAACAACTCAGTAAATGAAGTTATATTTTCTTAGGGCTGAAAAGGCTGATTATGACATTTTTCTACGTGGTGGCTTCTGACCAAAACCAAAAATGAGTCATGACCGGTGCTTGGTAATTGCATTACTCATACTGGCAATCAATTACGAACACTACACTACTTTCAAAGGCCGAACCTTTTTGGAAACTTGGCGGATTCTATTACACCAGTATTGTTTTTGGGCGGATTTATATACTGTAGTTATTGCCGACAAGGGTTATTCAGAAGGTCAACTGAAAGTTATTATTATTTTAGCTCTCGCATAAATGTGCTTATGATGTTTGACGTATTTATGACGGCTTTTAAATTACAATAAATGCTGAAAGGATTATTTTTAAGTGTATCATAAATTAAACTTAAAAAAAAATGTAAGCAGTCTTACAAAAGCACCGTCTCCGCAGAACACAAACTAAATTACAATAAATGCTGAAAGGATTATTCTACGTGTGTCACGAGTTAAAATTAAAATAGAAAAAAACTTTAAGCAGTCTTAGAAAATTGCCCTCTCGGTAGAAGACAAACTAAATTGCAATAAATTCTGAGAGAATTATTCACGTATACTTGTCAAGTTCAACTTAAAATTGAAAAAAAATGTAAGCAGTCTTAACAAAAGCACTTTCTCGGTAGAAGACAAACTAAAATACAATGAACACTGAAAGGATTATTCCACATGTACTTGTCAAGTGAAATTTAAAAAAGAAAAAAATGTCTTTTGTACTGATTTTTTTACGGTTTCTTTTCATAAAGTGTCCGAAATTTATAGCAAATGAGCCACGAAATAACAACAAGTTGCAGTGTTTTTTTTTAATGAATGTTATAATGGTTGGTATGGCGATGGTTTTATAAATAACCCTAAGTTTGTATTAGCGCTAGAGAGGATTTTTTCAATTTAAATTCTTGTTACACAACGTCACCTCGTCCGCTAAACTCCTGCATCTCTAGGATACGATCTTCAAAGATCTTTTTCGTATGTTTTTCTAGATTTTTGACATGGCTTTTCTTGTTTCTTATTTCTCATTTTTGTACATGTGTTTGCTTAAAATAACGAGGCAAGTAAAACACTAAAAATCTCGATTTGTAACATATAAATCCAGCTAGTGCACAAGCTAATAAAAAAAAAATCAAGATTTGAGCTCCAAAATTAGAACTGTTCTTAACAAAAAATAAAAATAATTAAAGCTTAAAATGATGCGATCTTATTTTTTATTTATTTTTTTTTCATTTTACTTAGAAATGGGTCTGATATTTGAATCGAAAAATCGTATTACTCTTGGTTTGTTGGCGCACTACCGAGCTTTAAATGTTGCAAATACAAGATTAGGAATAACGCAGCCAAAGA
This sequence comes from Lithobius niger, assembly GCA_023313725.1. Lineage (NCBI taxonomy): Eukaryota > Metazoa > Arthropoda > Chilopoda > Lithobiomorpha > Lithobiidae > Lithobius > Lithobius niger. Next base: position 189,251 of record JAHWFP010267606.1, on the reverse strand, counting down.
GGCCAAAAAAAAACTGAGTTAATTTCGTAATTTGACAAATATTACTATCACCATATACTGGATTATTGATTAGCCTGTTAAACAATTCTGTTCGCACATTTTACCCTTTCCCCCACTTTATATCTGTTTCTTGCACGTTGTTGTTGTTTTACTAACAAAATAAAAAACCTGGTTCATTAACATGTATTAGTTCTCAGTCTTAATCAGTTTGTTATCTTTACAACTAGTTATTGACCACCGAATTTGTCCTGACTACAACGATCCCTACCTGGTCTACTGGGATACTGCTAAATGGGATGTAACACATATCTCAAAGTAAGTAACGTTTCTTCTGTAAATGCTTATAAAGTGACAAAACATAAGTAAAAGGGGGAACTTTTGGGCTTGAAACATGATTCTTGTAAAAATAATACCGTACATAAACATTTGTGTGCGATTGTGTGTTTTTTGTTTGTTTTTTTAACAACTTGTTACTGGCCACCAAATTTGTCCTGACTACAACGACCCCCTACTTGGTGTACTTGGATATTGCTAAATGGGATGTAACCCATATCGCAAAGTAAGTAAATGCCTCTAAATGCCTCTTCTCTAAATGCTGCTATAGTGACAGAACATAAGAAAATAGGGAGAAGTTTCGGCTTGAAACAGGATTCTTGTGAAAAAAAATACATTAACTGCTTTAGCAGCAAATCTGTTTGGATTAAATGAAAACTTTTTCAGATCGCTTCAAGGAACCAATGACCGAGACCAAAAAATGGCAAGGAGCAGTAAAACTTAAAATAGCCTCCAACTTCTCCTATCCCACTGTCAACACAGACCAACCACGGACCAATCACGCTTCTGCCTCGGGACAAAGGAAGAAGGCAAAATACTCATACCTGGGTAACCAGTACATCTCCTGACCCTTCGCCATTGAGTCTTTGAGCTGCACTGTACAGGTCCTGATGGCTTTTCTTTGCTGCCTGCCATTGGCCGCATGACTGATTCCTCTAGTGGGTAGAAACGGGCCACTACCTTCTTAATGCAACGGATCAGCATTGCTGTTCAGTGGGGGAATGGCGCCTCCAACCTGAACACCATTCCCGCCACCTTTTTTGTTGTTTTGTGTGGTTGTTTCCTTTTTGCTTTATTTGTTCTGGTTGTTATTGTCTCAAGAAAATGTGTTGGGCTCTACCTCTACCATGGTTTAACTTTAAATCGTATAAAGATTTTGAATTCCATTTTAAATAAATAAATATCCAATAATTAAAAAAAAATCATACTGTTGAAAAGAGTCAGCTGGAAAACTTATCTTGTGTACCTAGGTTCTACTCATTAATTTTACTTTTGTATTTAACTCAATGCAGTGTTGAATGTTTCATCATTTGTTTTAGCTGATGGCTATACTCCTCACGTTGTTGAGATTTTCGTGAATCGAACAGTTCAATTCTCTCAGCTCTTAAGACACAAATGTATGGTGGTCGCTATGATCATGTATATTTTATACGGACGTTTACACGGACGAACGTTTATATTTTCGTTGTAACTTGGCGAATGTCACTGTACCATGCATCTTAATATTTTTATACTACGCTCTCTTTGAACAGCAATAATCAATATTATTATTAAGGGAGTTTAGCCCAACGATGTTCTTGGTGTCGGCGGCCACTTACGGTCCGGCACTTACTTGTTGATTGTCGCCATCTTGATGGTGTTCGTCGTCGGTTCCATCTTCCGCATGACATTGCGCGTCAATTGGGCGATAAGTCTGTCCTCCTGTCCGGTGTTTTTCAATTTTTGCAGGAGGTACAGATGTATGACAAGATTTAGATTAGGGGTTTGAATAACATCTCTGTAATGTGTGGTGCAGTGGCAACCCGGACCACTGCACTGTGACTGAGGTTGGCGCTAATGACCAAGTTGTCGACGCGCCATTAAGCCTCATTCCCCCCCCCCCCCCCAAACAATGTGCCATTCTGAAATACGCAGATGTTGCTATTTTTTGAAGATTTTTCCAACTTTTTTTTTTTGGAACAATCAGTCTCTCAAAATTAATAACGTTCGCTGCAAAAAACTGTAGGCTACAGTCTTTTCCCCCCGATCTGTATGAGCCCAGCAGACTCTTTTAAATTTTCGTTATTGTTTTCTTTACTTTTACATACATGCAACTTAAACAAATTGGGCTTGTAGGAAATGTGTTGATATCTTGTGCTCACAGTGAAAATATCACGTTGAATGCCACATTGTATTTTATTGTACTTACCATATATTGGGAGCCAACAAAATACTGAAATATTTCCTTACAGCTAACGATTTACTTGCTGTTTATTCAGTTTAATTCAGGTTACGGAGCGAGCGACCGAGGTCTGTCATTCATACTTTTGTTCCAATTTTCTAGAAATTTAGTGATCATGTATCTTTGCAGGACGAAATTTTTCGCAGTTTAATTCAGGTTACGGGACGAGATACTGAGGTCTATCATTTGCACTTTTGTTCCAATTTTCTAGAAATTTCGTGACCACGTTGCTTTGGGGGATGAAACTTTTCGAAGTTTAATTCAGGTTGCAGGGCGAGCAATTGAGGTCTATCATTCGTACTTTTGTTCCAATTTTTTTTAGAAATTTCGTGACCATGTATTTTTGGTGGACGAAATTTTTCGTAGCTTAATTCAGGTTATGGGACGAACGACTGAAGTCTATCATTCGTACTTTTGTACCAATTTGTAGAAATTTCGTAACCCTGTTTCATTGGTGGACGAAATTTTGGCAGTTCAATTCAGGTTACGGGACGAGCGACTGAGGTCTATCATTGGTATTTTTGTTCCAATTTTCTAGAAATTTCGTGACCAAGTATCTTTGGCGGATGACATTTTTCGCAGTTAATTCAGGTTATGGGATGAGCCTCTGAGGTCTGTCATTCGCAATTTTGCTTTAATTTTGTCGAAATTTCGTGACCGTGTTGCTTTGGTGGAGTAAATTTTTCGCAGTTTAATTCATGTTGCGGGAGGAGCAATTGAGGTCTATCATTCGCACTTTTGTTCCAATTTGGTAGACAGTTCCTGATCATGTAACTTTGCTGGATACAGTTTTTAGCAGTTTAATTTAGGTTATGGGACGAGTGACTGAGGTCTATCATTCGTACTTTCGTTCCAATTTTCTAGAAATTTCGTGACCATGTATCTTTGGTGGATGACATTTTTCGAAGTTTAATTCAGGTTGCGGGGCGAGCAATTGAGGTCTATTATATGCACTTTTGTTCCAATTTTCTAGAAATTTTCTGACCATGTATCTTTGGCGGACAAAATTTTTCGCAGTTTATTTCAGGTTATTGGGCGAGCGAATAAGGTCTATCAGTCGTACTTTTGTTCCAATTTTTTAGAAATTCTGTGACCATGTATTTTTGGTGGACGACATTTTTCGCAGCTTAATTCAAGTTACGGGACGAGCAACTGAGGTCTATCATTCGTACTTTTGTGCCAATTTCTAGAAATTTCGTGACCATGTTTCAATGGTGGACGACATTTTTCGCAGCTTAATTCAGGTTACTGGAAGAGAGAGACTGAGGTCTATCGTTGGTATTTTTGTTCCAATTTTCTAGAAATTTCGTGAACAAGTAAGTATCTTTGGTGGATGACATCTTTTGCAGTTAATGCAGGTTATGGGATGAGCCACTGAGGTCTGTCATTCGCAATTTTGTTCCAATTTTCTAGAAACTTTGTGACCTTTGTGGATTAAATTATTCGAAGTTTAATTCTTGTTGCGGGAGGAGCAATTGAGGTCTATCATTCGTACTTTCGTTCCAATTTTCTAGAAATTTAGTGACTATGTAGCATTGGTGGATGACATTTTTCACAATGCTCTCAAATGGACATTATTTTACACACCAGTTAAATAATTGTTAGCTTCTTTACATCTGATACAGTATTGCTAACAAACGTCATGAATTGATGATGAAGCATTAATCCCGTGTGCCAATGACAACCACTACCATTGCTTTTTCACATAAACTAAACCGCTTTCTATGGTTGATTATGCTATACGCCCTATGATTTGACATAATCTTGGATTTACATTTCTGAAGTGTATGATAAAATGTTGCATGACGTATGACCTTTACGTTGAAATTTTTTTTTTGTATTTTATTTTTATATAGACCTCTTTGCCATTTTACAAGCTTATCCTCCAAATATGATTTAAAAACAGGATTTGAAGACAAAATTTCCCGGGAAGTTGCAGCAACTGCTACGGATGTTACTTTTCCAGATATGAATAGCTTCTCCTTTTGCTTTCAAATTTATAACAAAGTTTCAAAAAAAGTAATGCAACCTATCACGTATGTCGACTCAAACCAAAATCCTGTTATAAAGTTTGGTTATAGAAGTGATCCAATGGGAATTTATGTGGCAGTAGGGAGTGAAGAAGCTGTCACTGGAGACTACTTCAGTGACAGTTACTCGGACATGGAACGCCGCTATTGTTTCACATGGAATGCAGAGACGGGAAAGCTTTTTGCCTTTAATCACGGAAGACTGATCAATTATCGGGGAGCAAAAGGCCAATTTGATAATATCAGCAAAGGTTATACTATTCCTGGCAATGGGCGCCTTAGACTCACTCAAGAACAAAACGCACCAACGAAACAACATGAATCAAAAACTGGTTTTACATACAAAATCTCTGAATTCTACATGTGGAATTACACTTTGTCGCCAGAGCAAGGTACGTTTAATTTTATAGTCCCTGTTTTAAAAGAAAAACTGATAGTTTTTAGGTCAGCATTGCTGAATTTTTGCTAATCTTTTTTTAGTCTTAATTTCACTGAGCATTACATTATGTTGATAATTATCAGATCAAACATAAAATTATACGTTTGCAAACGTATTTCTGTTGCGTTTTGGTTTAGATGTCTGACTTTCTGATTGGGTATTGACTCCCGACATTTGCGACCAAAAGCGAAGTCTTGTTGTTTTGTTACGGTAGAGTAAGTCCAGTTGTGGGGCATCGTCTTTGGTCTCAAACCTCGATGTATTTCAATTCTTCACTCTCACAGGCTGACATTAGGTACAAAGGCGCTAACACAGGCTGGCATTTAAGCCCAAAGGCACTAGCATAGGCTGGCATTTACGTCCAAATGCACTAACACAGGCTAGACGGCATTTAAGTCCAAAGGTGATAATACAGGCTGGCATTTAAGTCCAAAGGCATAATACAGGCTGGCATTTAATCTCAAAGGCACTAACACAGGCTGGCATTTAAGTCCAAAGGCATAATACAGGCTAGCATTTAATCCCAATGGCACTAACACAGGCTGGCATTTAAGTCCAAAGGCATAATACAGGCTAGCATTTAATCCCAATGGCACTAACACAGGCTGGCATTTAAGTCCAAAGGCATAATACAGGCTGGCATTTAATCCCAAAGGCTGGTAACACAGGCTGGCATTTAAGTCCAAAGAGCAACAGAAATGGTTTGCATGGGTATTTATGTGTTAATAACGAGTCAGTACGGCTTCCGTCTTGTATATATGTAATATCTTCATAAATTAAAAATATTTGTTGTGGCTGCCCAGCTCTTTTACAAATTAAAACATCGTCAGGCTAAATCAGAAACAAAAGTAAAATAAAAATAACACTTGTTCATCCGTTAAGTCATTAAATCTTTCTAAACATTGCGTTCAAGCTGTTTATATTTGCGCATGCTTTCTAGAAATTGCTACTAGTGGCAGTACGTACATTGATTACAACTAATGGCATTTGAAATGTCGAATAATTATTAACAAACCGCTGTAAAGAATTTAAAAAGGAAATAACAAAAACATGCACTAGAAATAACAAAACAGAAAGCCAGCATTATGCACCTCGTTTCATTCGAGGAATGTTGCCTGGATCTTTACTGATGAACCAACCAAACAGAGCATCACTGCCTTGCCGCTTTTTCCTGATTACGTCACTCAATCAAACTTAAGTGCATAATTTTAGCTTACTGTACTACATTAGCTCCAGTGCCTGATTTTGGGTGAATCCTTATTGTTCACTTACATTTACATGGTTTGCAGCGATTTAAGCTTACTTATTCAAATATCCACACAGCACTTACCTCTAATCAGTGTACAAATTAGTTATTTCGACGTATCATTTTGTTTTAATAGACGACGTTTCTTGAATCGACATTGGAAATGTTCCCTGTTGAGCAATATCATACAAGAAATGGTGAAATAACTTTTAAGTTTCGAACTCGTAAATACATGGTTGAACAATCGTGAATACATCCGTAGGTGTGTTTTCATTACAAGCGGAGTGTGTGTGGTGCAACAGTTGACGCTAAACGAAAAATATCTACTCATCTGTTTATACAGGGTGGTGCAGAAGTCTGGAGAAGCCTACTGTCATTTCAAATCAACTAAGAAGAGAACCACGAAAATGTATATACATCTACTATGGGTCGGGGGGTGGGCATGTAATGATGCTAGTTGAAATGGTCTTGGGATAGTCTTTCAAGGTAATCAAGATGCTAAATTACGCGACGTAGAATAGTGGTGTAAATGGGAAAGTTGTAGAGAAATGTTAGCCGATGCCAAAGTAAAAAAAAAAAAACAGAATGAAAATCGGACCATTGGGGTAGGAGTTATATTTCAGACAAGCTAATCGTAATAGCTTCACTGCATGTCTTCATGATGTCTAGCAGAGAAATGTACCAAACGAAATTATTGCAAAGCAGTACGTGATACCGACAAAGGTTTTTTTCCCTTACCAATCCAGAAACGTATGGTGCGTTTTCCACAAAATTGAAAAGTGGTTTCCTGAAGCATACATACGTTCAGTTACATTTGGGGAAGGGGGAATCTGTAAATGTTTCCTTGAGCGGGGAAGGGAGGGGCAAGACAGCTTAATGTCTTTAGTCAATGTTTTTATTTAAAGCAAAGGGAATTAATTAAGTTGATTCGTTTTATTATCAGTCATGTAGTACAGGAGGGAGAGTATTTGTCCAAATGAGTGTTGCATGTTCACTACCTTCTTGACCTGCAATAGACCTTTCCAACCCCTCCCCCCCCCTGTGTAACTACGTATGCTTCAGAAAACCACTTTCCAATTTTGTGGAAAACACACCACACGTTTCGGGATAGGTAAGAAAAAAACATGTATCTGTATCCCGTACTGCTGCGATACTTTCGTTACTGATGGACATCATGAAGACATGCAGTGAAGCTATTACGACTAATTTGTCTGAAAGATAACTCCTACCCTAATGGTCCTATTTTCATTCTGTTTTTCTTTTTGCTTTGGCATTGGCTCACAGTTGTTTCCAATTTACACCACTATTCTACGACGTGTAGTTCAAAATTTAGCATCTCGATTACCTTGAACGACCATTTCAAGGTCATTTAAAACTAGTATTATTACATGTCCCCTGACCCATAGCATATGTATGTACATTTTCGTGGTTCTCCTCTTAGTAGATTTGTAATGGCAGTATAGGCTTCCCCAGAATTTTGCCCAACCCTGTATATTTGACTTGTGAGGATGCATCTTTTTGGAATCAGACCATCTTCTGGGATCATGACCAGAGCCAATTGAAACGCAGTAAATTATAACGTCATGACCGTGGAGCCAACCAGATCGCAGTTTATTATGACCGTGGATCAACACGGTACCCATTTCTGTCACTTCTGTCCAAGCGAAGAAATTTCTGTCACTTCTGTCAAACCTTATCAACTGTTTTCAATTTATTCAAGCGTATCAAACCCTTTCAAGCGATTTTCAAACCACTTCGAGCGCAGGAAATCATGTGTTCCAACCCATCGTTGCCACTAACATACGTGGCAACAACTGGGCAACTAGACTGCTAAGAACTGCCAGGCGTTGGCGGGAACTGCCAGTGCGGGGAGGAGGGGGAGTGCTGAGGGGAATCGCGGGAGTTCGGGGTCAGGGAGGATGTGGAGGGCGTGAGGGGGAGGCTATTTGCTAGAAAGGCATATGTTCCGCCGGGATCAACTAGTACATTAGAAAAGGTTCACGCCATCAATAGAAAGAAGACAGCAGTTTGCAAATGTGTCCTCTGATTAGAAAAGTGTATCAAAGGCGTTGCCTGTCATGAAGTTGTAGACAAAAACAAATAACTCAGTTTTGTAAGCCAGCAAAGGCGAATCACGTCCTGACCACCAGGAAGGGGCAATGGGTCTGCTTACTCTAAAATTATTTTTACTGTAAAATTATTTCTGCTTACTCACCGTTTAAAATGCTTTGTTGCTGTATTGAAGGCAGAATTGCCGGTGAATTGTGCTAGCTAAAGCTATTGATTTTTTCCCTATGGGACATGCTATTTCTCCTTTACTTATACTATTGCTGAATATCAAAACCGTTCAATGAAAAGTTATTATATATTTAAGTCAGTGTAATTATCTATGGACGCCCTGTATAGCATTGAATCTAAGAAATAGGCAGATTCCAAAATATTTTATCTCCATTTCAATTTTGTTTATATAAATAAAAGTGACACAAATAAAGTGACAAAAATTTAAACAAAGGTTCTACCATCCAGTAATGTACCCTTTTGAAGATTTTATGCAAATAAAGTAGATAATTTTCCTATCACAATATTAATATAATGACAAACATTCATAGTACATTAAAATGACTTATGCTTCTTAGAAAATATTATTTAAAAAAAAAGGAAAAATGTTTTTGCTTATAACTAATAATAATAATAATAATAATAATAATAATAATAATAATAATAATA
>JAHWFP010267606.1:151200-170752 GCA_023313725.1 Lithobius niger | reverse complement strand
TTATTTATTTATTAATTATTTATTTATTTATTGGGACTATTTATTTATTTGGCTACCTGTGGGGTTGTAAGTTTGGCCAGGAGTGAAGAGAATGTTGGTGTGTGGGATATGCTTGGCTGCTGGGAAGACTGCTCTGCATGGCTTGTTGTTGCTTAGCAACAGTGGGAGGAGCCAAGTTTGAAAGTTGTGGCAGTTGAGGATATTTTTATCTTGTTTTACTGTGGTTAGGCGTGAGTTTTTAATTTCATTAGTTTACAGTGAGTGTGGTTATAATCAATTGCCTCTATATGGAAGCGTAGTTGTTGTAAAATTGTGGGTTCAATATAAGCCATGCGTGTGTGTCAATAACTTGTTATGTGTTATTTAATTTTTAATTTAGATAAAAACAAACGTACAAAATTAAAACATCCACGATTTTTGCCGAAATCTCTTTGAACTCGGGACAAAGTCACATGAAAAGCATTTAAACAAACTGCAGTAGAAATGAATGCAATTTCGACAGATAGAAATTCATCAACTATCTCTTAATGTGGATAACCACTTTGACGGTTGTTTCAATCTTGCTTTTCGTAACAATCATGCGATGTTCCCGTCCACCAGCTTTCCAAATATATGAGAAGTGCAAGCAGAGTGGAAAACTGCAATGTCTCGGAGACTGCTCTAAACCTTCAAAATTGTAATACGGGTTTATTTGTTTATTAATTTGAACATCCTAAGTGTAGGGAGCTAGAGACTGTATTCAAATATCCAAAATTCACTAATCACGCCTATTACAGTTTAGTCTTATCTGTGGATCCTAGAACCGAGGAAAATGTACCATCGACAATGGAATTTGAAAGTTTTTGGGCGATTATTGGCTTGGGAATGTCACATTTCCTGGTTAAAGAACAGGCTGTCATTTTTTGTTGGTGCGTGCTTCGTAGTCCATATTTGTTGAGATGCGAGCCTTTTCTGCACAAACACATTGTTTCCTTTCGATGGGAATCCTCTCCTGAACGCCATTATTGTCCTCGATCACTTACGGACCATCATGCGATTGGTGACACTCCACTCCATCTTCATGGGGTTCGTCGCCGTTTTCATCTTCCGTGAAACTTACCACGTCAAGTGGACATTTAGTCTGTCGTCCTGTCCGTTGTTTTTTAAATTTTTTTGCAGGAGGTACATAGGTATGATACGATATAGATATGTGGTTTGTTTAACATCTCTGTAATGTGTAGCGGTGTGGCAACTCGCACCACTGCAATGTGACTGAGGTTAGCGATAATGACCTAGCTGTCCCCGTGCCATTAAGCCACAATACCCCGTTTTCTTTATTGGTTTTATTTGGTCTTATTAGGTAATGACTTCATTTTGATCAAGAAATTCTGTCAATAAAAGCAACAAACTATGCAGTTTGAAGAATAGAACTACTTATACTAATAGAATATACTTGATCAGCTTAGGATCAAGTAACGATCGCGTATCTTTCAGCTGCAGTCAGTAACCAAAGCAGAATTATGAAACACCATCATATCTTTAAAACTATCGTCAAGCATATCGCACTGATACGATGCAAAATCGCACACAATGCACGATGAGGCAGAAATGGTCCTTTTTTAATCTTCTGTACAGCCAAACCTGCTGAGCAGACTAATGCAACGACTTTGTCTCTCCGTCCGTCGCTTTTTTCAGCTTCAGAACGGTACAATACATAGAGACGAGACAATTTTCACCATTAGATTAGTGGCAACTGGACCAGTGTACTGTGACCGAGGTTGGCACTAATAACGTCGTTGTCAATGCACCATTAAGCCTCATTTGGATTCGGTGACCAAAAGTTAGTTAAAAAAACACGGCAAACTAAAAATGGTTGCTTCCTTATAGCTAACATATTTTCTCAACGTGACTAAATGAAATAATAACATTTAATCGTCGCTTTTAAACCCTAAGGATAACATGCAAACGTAAAAACAAATGGATTTCAACGACAGACATTAACTCCATTGTTGTGTGGATGTAAAGGCTTACCTTCGAATCAAATTATCTCTTAGCTGCTGCTAACGAAATTAAAACGGCAGGTTAAAAAAGACATAAAATCACGTTGCCACGGCCTAACGAGTCGCCGCTGGCTTCATCAACAACACTATATTATGACGTTTCCCCCATCACTTTGCACGCTACCGTACCTAGTTCTACATATGTGAAACGTTCGGTAATGCCGAACACTGTAACAACGTTGTTGCATAATTGCTGCATAATTGAGTAGGTCTGCTGTTTAACACAATTCTCTGTTAGCTGATAATTACGAAATTAAAACGGTAGTTGAAAATTTAGCCAAAAAGCTAAAATGGGCCTAGAAGCTAACGCATTTTTTACCGGCGATTGTGGTGTTACTGTTTTGCTTTATATAATAGAGATCTTAATTTTGTTTGCATCACATATACAACACTGTAGTTGATGTGGTGTTAATTTGACACAATAAAGAGAAAACAAATTATTTATTTATTTATTTGTAAGGTTACCTATACAGAGTTATTAATTGTACATAGATTAATCTTTGGTAAAACGCTTTCGATTCTTACTAAGTTCTGTCTTTAACTTTATACCTTACACTAATTATATATTATGTATATATTATTATTTGCAAACAATTATGATTATTACTAGGGAACAGGCTTTGGGCCTATTGTAGGCAGAGCGAACAGACCTTTATTGCTAATTTATATTTAGTGTTTATTTTAATGACTGTACGATATGTATTAATGCTCCTTAAACATCTAGGAGAAATGCTCATTCGGCTAAGTTTGGGCTATTTGCCGTTTGTTGTGATGTACTGCTGTTATTTTCAGGCCTTTGTCTTATTTTAGCTTTATTTTCAAAAAAGACAAAGCTGCGTATCATATTTATAATTCATTAATATTATATTAATATGCTTTCATTTGCTCCATCATTTAGGGTGTGTTTAGTCATTTTTAGCTTCTTTCCACATTCGACACTAAAGATGTGGGCCATTGCCGCCGACTAAAATTGAAATGACTCGTTTGTCATGGCTGGTTGGGCTGCTGCCGCTAATAATTCTGACATTGTTTACAACACTAATTACTGCTGCGCAAAGCACCTTCCCCAGATTACAAAATGTTAATAATAAAGCATTTAACTGTAAGCCACACAATCATCAGAGCGATAGTATTTAACAATAATCAAAAAATTCAGCAGGTTAGCAATGCTGCTGCTGGTCTAATACTAGTCTTGACGACGCCACCAACGAAAATATTGAGGCGCACACCTCTGTGAATTTTTTGATTATTGTTAAATACTATCGCTCTGACGATTGTCTGGCTTACAAGTTAAATGCTTTATTATTAACATTTTGTAATATGGGGAAGGTGCTTTGCGCAGCAGTAATTAGTGGTGTAAACAATGTCAGAATTATTAGCGGCAGCAGCCCAACCAACCACGCACAGCGACAGCGACCTTAAAACCACATTATTCTTCATCAGTAACGATCACAATATTGTAGGTCAAAAAGTGTTAGCTCTTAGGCCTACTTTAGCCTTTAGCCCTAATTTGTAGCCTTTAGGCCTAATTTGTAGTTGTCATTTTTATTTCGTAATTAGTAGCTGCGTTCGAGATTAGGCCTATTCATTAATGCACCGCGGTATCCAGACTACATGTTGCAGTGGCAACGAGGAATCTTTAAACTATTAGACGTAGGCATGTGGATGTTTCGTGTTGTGCGTAAATACATGACTGCTGATGGTTTCGTTTTATAAGTATAGCTTCACCGTGAAACGACGAATTAGGTTTCAGAGTCGTGATTCATATAGCTAGTGCAAATGCTAGTTTTATCGTCATGCTGAAGGTAATCCCTGCAAGCATTCTTTTTTCAAATGGTGCTAAGGTTTATGATTAACGGAATCCTTTTGTTTTTTTATTGTTGCGATGTTCCAGTAGTGGTTAAAATGAGACAATCAAATGTTATTATTTCATTGAGTAACGTCGAAAAAGGGTATCAGCTAGAAAGAAGCAACCAAAATTTAATTCGCCATATTTTTTTAAGTTCAGTTGACAACCACCAGCATGGTGTATGCTTCGTCGGAATTCCTTAAATATTCACGATTCCAAATTTACACTGGTGAGTGTTAGAAATAAATTCGAAAATTTGTTATTTCTCCCGCAATAATTGTTCAATTTACGGCAAATTTTAGCTCAGCAGTATTTTTGGGGTATCAAGCGTTGTACCAAATTTCATTCCAATCCGATCTTTTGTTTGGGCTCCACCCAGACTAAAAATGTCCAACCAACCAACCAACATTTTGCAATTTGGTGTCCGTTATAGGCTACGCTTCGCCAAATATTATTAGTATAAGTATGGTGTTGGAGACAAATGTTTAAATATCTTGATAAACTATCTTACGAAAAGAACTAGCAGTGTAAAAATAGACACAACTTACAGCACATGGAGAATTAGAAAATGGATGGATTAGAAAATGGAGTACCACAAGGTTCAGTACTCGGTCTAATACTTTTTTGATTTACTTAAACGATATTATTGACTACAGTTTTACTGGTTAGTTAACTTTGTATGCAGATGACGTTTGCCTGATATCGATTAATTTTAATCAAGAAATTATGGCACAGAACTTGCAAAATGACTTTGATAAAATAAATGATTTATTGTTTATTATTTTTATTTCATTGATTCGAATGTTTGTCTTCAAACTGAGTTCATTGAACTTGACTGAGTTGTGTGTTCACCAGTCGCTCGTTCTGCGACTTGTTTATAGTTTGATGTGTTTTGAAAGCTGGTGCACCGCAAATTTTTCAACACGGAAAAGAAGCTGACAGGAAACTATAATTGCAGCAGCTGTTATGGTTAGCAATCTGGTGGGGACAATAACACGACAAACGCGTAACAGTAGTACGCGGAAAACTCGTAAGCAAAGTCTATAACACTAACACTATAACTAAGGATGCAAGGATATTAAAAGTAAGTAAGGATACGTGGATGTTTTAAAGACCGATTCGAATTAAGTTCTGGTGACATTCGTGCATTAACCTTTGCGTACTTCCGTATTGTTCTGCAAAGTTGCACTTTTAGCAAACGGCGTTATAATAACTCGCTTTTAGCTGCTTCATTTGTTTGCTTGCCTAGCTCTTCTGTTCGGCTTTACCACGTAAAAACTGAGTATGCTCAGTTTGCTCACTGGTCCAACAGGGAGAGCGCATACGTCAGCAGCAAAGATGCAGCAAGCAACTCTTCCGCAATTCGCTAACGCATCTGCATGTGTGATAAGAATGATTAAGTGTTTTGTAAAGTTGACTTTGATAGTCGATGATCAGTGCTCGAAAAAAAAAACCTTTTTCCATGCTCAACACTCGTCTGGCTGGGACTGTTCACTGCCGTATTTGCCGGTACTGTGCCGTATTTCGTATTTGCCATATTTGTCTGCACATTCTATTCTATTTTTTGCCCCTTTTCGTTACCACAAATTTTGTTTTCCCTCTCTTTTTCTTCTTGCATTTTCTCCCACAAATTTGCAGCTCAATGTGATGGAAAGACGCATTAATTTCGAGAAAGAGCCAATTGCTGCCAAGTTATCTGTTTCAATTGCTGTAGCTTGCGCACAATTGTTATATGCTTAGGTCCTTATAAGTCACTGTTGCTTCGGTGAATGAACAACAATTACTTAAAATAATTTTAACCACTCCATTTTTTTCAAAATGATACCAAATGATTCCTACACATTTCCCTAGCAGCTGCTGCATCGAGATGAGTTGACTAACTTAAAATTTGCTTAAAAGTAATTAATTAATTAAAAGTTTAGTGGTTGGCTTAGTTTTCATCTCAAAGAAAGAAACTCGATTGGTAACACATTATGTCGAATTTTGTACGTCAGAACATGATCAGCTGTCAAAGTGCCTAATTCCACTGAATCCAACTTTATGAATTTAGGTCAGTGCCTAGTGGTAATTTCGTAGCCCTGGCAAATCTTTGTATACCTCGACCGGGTCGTTCGATCTAATCAATGTCCTTTAACAGGTATGGTGACCCAAACGATGGCATACTCAAGTAAAGATGGCACATACGTCTTATACTCCCATAAATACGTTGAAAGATTACCCTATCTAAAAGATCGTCTTACAATTTCAGAAAGTCGATTTCCCCTCATAGTTTTGTAGTTGTAAGGGAAAGAGGATTGAAGTTTGCTTCAAGGGATGACCTTTACAGTGAATCTAAAGCTGCTTGCTTCCATTATACCACATTAAATAAAAAATAAATACATTAAAAAAACTCAATGACATTAACTTTAAACGAAATTATTACAATGTGTAGAAAAGGACGTAGGGCTGCCATAAAAAAAAAACAAATCCCAACAATCAGTCAAACAAGAAAAACCATTTCCAGATTTCAATATTCGTTTTGTAACCTTGTATTCGCCTACCAAAAACATTCATAATCACAGTAAAATTTAGTTCTGAAAATAGAAATAGAACAAGAACAAGGCACCAGTGCACCTTCCTAACACAGCCACAAATAATTAAAATTGAGCAGCGGGGGTTGAAGGGAGACTACAGCATTTTTAGCAGACCCGGAATTGAACAGAGAGAGATTCTGGAAATTGCTATTCTCTCAATGTAGAAATGGTGGCAGATGGCAAGACCTGAAGAACCCTGCAAACAAAGTTCGTATTTCTGATATACCCAATATGTGGGGAAAGTGTTGGTGAGATCAAGTTTGAAAAAAGTAAAAAAAATATCTGAAAGGAGACACTACAAAACGACCTCTCTTTCAGACATGTTACACAATTTATGGTGATTTAATTTAATTTCGTAGAAGAAGGTTCTTGTAACTGCTGTATTTATTTTGGACTGTCATATATAATTCAGAAATAGTTGGTATGTTGTCTTTACATTTATGTGTAACGAATTTGTCATGCTTTGTCATTCTCGTACATAAATTTGCACATCAACTAATTTGCTTCAGATAACATAGAATTGGTTATGGTCATATTATGAAAATAAAGTAAAGTGTGACGTAATATTTGGTTTTGATCGTTTTGGGAGGGGAATGTAAGGCTACAAACCGAGGAATGTCGTATGGATATAATTTGCATGGGTTTTTCTTGATTTAAACACTGAAGTGAATTTTTATTATTGAGCTTTAGCTTATAAAGCATAACGATTTCTTAGCAGAAATTGTATAAAATATCAAGGTATTAAATATCAAGATCTCATGAATCACGTTTTCTGTTTTTATTATTTCTACAACTCTCATTCCACAACAGTTGTGTGCGGCGGAGTCCCTAGATAACATTCTGTACCTGGACACCCAACAAAGTTCCAGGGACTGATGCTTTCCCAAACCTTTGTATAAGTTCATCATTTACCAAACCAGTTTAAGTGGAAGATTTAGGATTTCAAACCTTGTATCTAGAGCTGCTCACCCATCTAGGGAGGTAACCACGCTTCCAGTTGTATGTTGCTCTTAGGGCGCGTTTACGCAGCGACTCGCCTTTGCATTCTCGCAGCTGGAACTCAATCGCGATGGCAAAGGTGACATTGCCATGGTAACAACGCTAAATGGATTAGCCAAATCCGACATCGTTTGAGTAAATACTTGCAGTCTTACAATCCGTGCCAATAATATAAAGAATTCCTCATGACGAAACAATTTTCCCAAACGTTTCTGAACTCACGTTATTTGCTGTTTTCGTTGCGAGGCGGCAGACATAAAACCGGCGCCATGTTCGAATTTGAGGTGATTTCTAGCTTCTAGCTGCGAGAATGCAAAAGCGAGTGGTTACGTAAACGTGCCCTTACTCTGGGTTAATTAACCGCAAACGACTACACGTAGACTGGTACTATATCTCAAGGGCTGGTATCTTATCCCGCACCAGGAACATGATATCCCGGTTGCTAAACTGCTTGTCTGCAATTGCAAAATCACAACATGCCATAACGACCAATCATAGCCGCCACTACTTCCTCAGGTGAACAAGATGGTAAGGTGGCAAGAAAGCCTCCTTAATACCCGTGGCAAATCCAGGAGGAAATTATCCGGACTTTCGTGTCAAAATAGGCCAAGTTCCAACCTCCTGATTGGCTGATAAGCTCTTGGCAACTCGTTTGAACTTTTTCTAAACTTCTAAGATGGCCACTACACTGCCCATACTAAATTGTAAGGCTAATTTAGGAGTAACTGTGATTAACAGCAAGGCATTTAATTGTTTCGTTGTTGTGTGGGAATGTAGCCTTAAATACATTTTAACTGAATTTAAAACTCCCTACTAACATGAGAAAGTTTGATAATTGAATATCTGCTGTTGAAGCAATTTTAGCCAATGGACGGCATTGTGCTTCTGACATGACATTGCATTAATCAACCTTTTCTTTTGCGCAACATTAAACATGCTGTTTAAAAGATACCCTGACCTTAATGAAATCCCAAAATACACGTTGTACAAATTCTGCCAGGCCAGGATTCAGAACATACTATTCATTTTAACCAACG
Organism: Lithobius niger; assembly: GCA_023313725.1. NCBI lineage: Eukaryota > Metazoa > Arthropoda > Chilopoda > Lithobiomorpha > Lithobiidae > Lithobius > Lithobius niger. The sequence continues at coordinate 162,255 of JAHWFP010267606.1, read as the reverse complement.
TGAATTAATTCATCTTTAAAACGCATCGTTACTGCATGTTGCGCCAAATCAACTGCAGAGTCTGACGCTGTTTTTCTTTTGCACAGACAGGATCAATACTTAACAAAGCCATGCAATGAACGTCGTTTTTTCCACACAAAAGCTGCTGTTAAACAACTGCCCTTCCGCTGCCATTAACAGTTTAATTCAAGAATAATGCAAAAAAGTGAAATCTCGCTGCCTATTATTCTAAACCAAAATTTCAGAGGCGTGGAGGAGGAGAAACTTCTGGTCAATAAAAACTTAAAGAACGTTCCCAAGAACTAAGCATAATACAGTGAGCTTTTACATTAACGGGCAAAATATTAAAAACTGCAATTACTCCAACATAACCTCCAAGACGAGGATGGTATTAAACAGAGTTGGAACCCCTTCATGTGTGATCTTGTGATGCCATTTGTTCATTTTGTCAAATGGAGATTCAGATTCAAGAAATGCAGATTCAAGAAAAAAATTGAGACAAAAGTATAATTAAATTAGATTGAAAAAATTAAAATATGAAAAGTTGATAATAAAAATAATAAAACTACTAAAATGATTCAAATCTCATCCCAGCATCACAGATTGCAATGAGAGCCGGTGTGTAGCCGTCTAAACGGGAAAAATTCACAAGTCGTCTTGTGACTGGGACTCCTGTTTTCCAATGTATCATGTTGACTGCTCTCACCACTGAGCCACCCGTGCACTAGCCAGACTACTGCAAACTGACCACATGAGCTATTAGTCAGTATTAAGCTTGTGACAGCTGGTGTAAAACCTTTCCAGGCTAGTTTGCAGCAAACTTGATTGCTTCTTGGAGCCACAGATGCAGGAGTGCTTGACATCTCGGAATTATCGTGTTCGTGCCCTGGCAATGTAATTTAGGAAAAATGCAAGCACTGGAACAAAGTATGTTGAACAGGAGAAGCCCAAAGTGCACATGTAAAATCAACACAACCCGACGTTTCGAGCTAGCTCCAGCTCATTATCAAGGGAAATACACTTAAAATTGCATAAAGTAGCAAGCAGACATGTGCAGGCAAAACTGCCTAAGTCAAACTAAAATACGAACAAGTTAAAAATTTAAAATTTTTAAAATTTTAAAAGGAGAGGAAGAGGAGAGCGACCTCTTTGTCCTGAAAGCACAAGAAGAAGTAGCGAAATATGAGTGTAGTCCGGCTTTAAATCAGTTTTCCCTGGTGGTGACGGTATCAAACAGTTATTTTTATAGTACCCTGGTGTCGGAATTTAGTAACAGAGTGCTCTTTGAGGAGTGCTAAGTATTCTTTGAATTTGTTGTCATTAGGAAGTAGATGATTATGAACCTGTGGATCGTGCAAGGCGATGCAGAGAGTTTCAAGATTAAGTCTAGTGCGAATATGTGGAATTTGGAAAAGAATTCTGGTGTTTGAAATGTTAGGTTTGTGACCCGTTTTTTTAAAATGCTGGACCAATGAGTTATTGTTGTCTAGAAGTTTGAAATTCGATTTGTGGGATCTTAATCGTTCTATCAGCTTTTGTTCACTGTGTCCAATATAGGTGGCGCCACATGTTTTATTTTCACTGTTTGATACCCTCACCACCAGGAAAAACTGATTTAAACCCGGACTACACTCATATTTCGCCACTTCTTCTTGTGCTTTCAGGACAAAGAGGTCACTCTCCTCTTCCTCTCCTTTTAAAATTTTAAAAATTTTAAATTTTTAACTTGTTCGTATTTTAGTTTGACTTAGGCAGTTTTGCCTGCACATGTCTGCTTGCTACTTTATGCAATTTTAAGTGTATTTCCCTTGATAATGAGCTGGAGCTAGCTCGAAACGTCGGGTTGTGTTGATTTTACATGTGCACTTTGGGCTTCTCCTGTTCAACATACTGGCAATGTAATTACACAATAATTGGCAGAGCGGAGCAAGCGGACTGTGCGAAGCATAGCCTATCAGACACCAAATTGCAGAATGTTGGTTAGTTGGTTGGTTTGTTGATTGCACTTTCATAGTCTAAGGACGGGAAAGCCAATGCAAACCTATTTACGTTGCCTTTTGGACTTATATGTCAGACTGCCTGAGCGGGGAATCGAACACAGGACCTTTGAAATCAAATGCCGAGGTTATACCGTGTCAGTCTGGCTCAGCGGTAGAACCTCGGCCTTTGATTTCAAAGGTTCTGGGTTCGATTACCCGCTCAGGCAGTCTGACATATAAGTGCAAAAGGCAACGTAAATAGGTTTGCATCTGTACTTAGTTCATAGTCTAAGTAGAGCCCAAACGAAGAACCGTATTGAAATAATATTTGCTACATCGCTTGAAACCTCTAAGGTGTTGCTGTGCTCGAATTTGCAGTAAACCAAACAATTATTAAGGAAAAAATTAAACTTTTTTTTTAAATTTATCTAACACTCATCATTGTTAATTTGGAATCCTGCATAGTTACGCAATTCCAACAATTCCGACCTTGCTGTTGGTAACCTAGTGGACTCTTAAAACACGTAAAGTTAAAATATCATTGCTTTCTTACAACTAACAATCTTTTTAGACGTAATTCAACGATAATATCATTTAATCATCGCTTATTAACAACACCAGAAAGGTAGGTAATAAGAAAAAAATACAATTGGATTCCGTTAACGACACATATTCGCTTCATTTGAAGAGAATTCTCATAGAATTCCCTTTAACATAGCATGGCGATCACAGCCGTTTATTCTGGCTAAGGGAACTTTCCAGTTATACATTAAGTCCTCAGAAGGCGACAAAGCTGTTAGCACGAAGCGAAGCTATTCAGCAAACAATCTATATAACTAAGATAATATTTGTTTGTTTATTTGTTTGTTTGTGTGTGTCACCAGATTAGCGAGATTCCCACTCTTAATTCTTATTTCTACTGTTCCTGCATCCGCAGTGGGAATCTCGATAATCCTTTTTCTTTTGTTTGTTTGTATCGCTGTCAAACGGAATTGCCTGTATAATAAATGACGGAATTGTCTGTATAAGTAATGATTCGAACAGTGTTTTCAACAAAGAGACACAGTACTGATGACGTCACAATATTCTCATGCAAACAGGATCTAAGCCTCTTAGTCTCTTAATCCTGATCTAACTAAATCTAATGAAAGCTTGGGCGACTGCTCATGGGAAATCACAGCATTATAATGCAAATGTGAAATCCCAACAATGCTCTAATAATGCTCAACAAACGAAAGAATTATCTTGATTCCCACTACGACTTCAATAGAATTAGGAGTGGGAATCTGATAATCTGGCGACAATCTAATGAAAGCTTGGGCAACTGTTAACTGGAAATTCAGTATTTTCATGGAAACAGGAAACAATGCTGTAAAAAATCGGCCATATACGGGGGGAGGGTGCTGTGCTAGTATTATTCAAAGTACAAATATGACAACGTCCTCGTGTAACAATTTCAAAACTCGCTGTTACTATGGTAGCGTACAATCTCTGTATACCATGATAGGTAGTAAAATCAATATCAAACACAGTTCTGCGTACATTCAATGTGTTGAACCAATTCGTGGTAACGGAAACGTTAAGGTTTCCAGTAACACTAAAACCATGACGCTTACGGAAATATAAATTAGTTACAGAGTATGTACAAATTAACCATGATTACCTTGAAAATGAATATTTAAGAGCAAAGAAAAGTACATTAGGTGTAAAATTTAGTGCAACGGTACTTCAAACAATGTGTGGGTCGAGTGTGCAGTTTGTGCTCAAAATCGGCTCGTGAGGTTGAAAATTTGATTCCAGTCAAAATGCAGTGTCTGAGCGAATTTTAAACCATTTTTGACTTTCAATAGATTAAATTGATTGCCTCGATGAGGGCTTTCCAGTGGTATAGAATAAATTCATTTTATTTGCGTAAAAGAATGAAAGAAGTTATTATTTATTTCTAGTTGAACTCCCAGGCTTTAATACTAGTCCGTTATTAAATAATTCTCTGTATTCTCAACAAGTAGTAAATACTGGGTAGTAAATACTTTGGACTTTAAAAAAATAATGTTGGTAATACAAATTTCAATTACCATGTGGTATTAAGAGACAACAATATTTCCTGAAGTCCCTGAAGTTTTTACTGCAAACTGGTACTGCCATTGTAAATGCCTCGCCTGCTTCGTTGATGCTTAGATCTCAACCACTCGTTGCAAGCTGACAAAAACACATTGAGCAAGTGCCCATAATCGGAAGAAGACATTACCGGTAACGCCCACCCACCTAACCCAACACTGACACCTTAGGAGTTAAACTGCACCATGGCGAGAATTAAAGGCATTAAGCGAAGGAGCATAAACAACAGAATAAGGTAACGAATTCTAAGAAAGGACCACTCTTTCTGTTGCAAAAAGGAAATGATGACCACGATTATGGTTGCCATTTGGTGTAAAAAGCAGAGTATGGGGACGATCCAAACAATTATAAGTACTTTGTCAGTTAAGTGTCACGTTACCCAGATGAAAGCGAGGCTGAATAATTTCCGTGCAGAGTAAACGGATATGGTAGACACGAAATGGGCGCATTGTAGCAAGACGCCTCTGACAGTTTTCAAGATAATGATGGGAATATTAGTTGCCCGGGCGAAGAACTTGTGAGCAGTATCAAAAAAATCTTTCGATGTCTAGGCCATTTTCCCATCCATCAGTCAGACTCATATTTTAGATACACTTAAACAGTATTTCTCCAACGAAGGCTCCCAGGCGGATCTCAAAAGATTAACCATTGACCAAGGGTCCGAAATTATCAAAACCAATTTCCACATCATGTACTTTGGTTTTGACAATGCTTTCCTTGCCCAAATTAATGTAGTCCCAGCTGGTTCCTCTGTCAGCACCTTTTTGTGTGATGTTGTTTTTAACACACTCGATGAACAAATGAACGACAATTTTTGAAGCTAGGTCGTCCATTGGAGCAGATACATCAATGATCTTTTTGCCTTCCTTGAGTACCGTGCCTTTGTTGGCACCATTCTTGCTGCCCTGAGTGAATTTCATTGCAGCCTGAATCCAAACCCTTGCAGTCTAATCTTCCTCCACTCAAGAAGTATCACTGCCATAGATCTCCCTCCCCCCTCCCCCAGCCTCTTGATGGTCAGCTCCCTTTCCTTGATCTGTCATCTTCAGAGGGTTCACTGCCTAGTAAGCCACCAGGCATTTTGTTAAACCTACTCAAACCATAGGGGCAATTAGCTTCCACACTGACCATCCACGTAGCACTAAGCTTGGCCTCCTTAAGAGAGAGCAAAGAGAAACCTGGGCCATTGTGCCTATAATTTGCATAAACGACAGAAAATCGACCGCATTTCTTACAAATACAAGACCAATGGATAACCCCCACAGCTTGTCGTTCGAATCCTTTTCAAGTATATCGTTCAATGTAGCAAGCTCCGCAAATCTCATACGAATTCCATTCGTCCTAGAAAAGTTCACGAATTATTAGGTTGAACATTAATCCCCTATTGGGAAGGAATTTTTGAGCGAGTTTTCTATTTGCTGCATTCCAAATGAATTAGGGTGCTTGCACTCCTATGCTCACTGTTCACCAATTTGTCGGCTTAGGTGAAGGAGTATTCCCACCTTGATTATTACAGCATTAGAATGTCAAGAGGAGAACTAACAGACGCACAGCCCAACACACGGACATTACCCGTCCACCGTCCCCCACCACTCCTAGTCTATCCCAGTCACTTCGGGTTGAGTGATCCGCATCATGTGAAAAAAAAACCCAGTCCTTCGTGCATGACGTCATTTAGGACTTGATTCTGAGATGTACCATGCACAGCAAATTGTGAGTCGAGGCAACAACGTGTCAATTTCAACTTTTCTAGGAGACAATGTCCCAATTTCAAATTTCCGCTGGCAAAAGAATTAACATGCTATCCCCTTTCATAGTTCTAATGTTTATTTGTTGCGGTACCCGTCCTTGTCTTGCTGTGAATCTTTGCCTTTTAATGTAATACTAGCGAAGTCGCTCGCTTCGCTCGCTCGTTCCGCCGCGTCTCGCTGCGTTCGAAGAGATTTCTTGTTGCAACTCATATGGTGCTGACAGACACTCCGAGCAAAAATTATCAAAAACATGTTCAAGGAAGTGATCCGAATAATGTGCGCGTTTTTCTTGTGCATCAGTTCATAATACTAATGATAAACAAAAGTAAAAATGGTCAAATAAGTTCAAGGTAGCATTGGTGTTTAACGTGTTTTCTTTTATCCAACGTGCGTTCTTTTATCCAACATAGAAAGTCGGTCATTTCCACTACTGAATAAATATTTATCCTACAACTTACTAAGAGTGTTTAAGAAAAAGTGCTGTTTGTGATATGACAAACGCTGATTTTCGTTCGCTTCGCGCACTCAATCAGCGCAACCCCAGAAACGTAAACACCACGACAGCCGACCATCATGAACCAGACAGCAACAGAAAATGCCACGGGTTTGAACGCAAGTTACGCCTACACAAGACACTAACTCGTTCCCAAAGCTGGTCATGTTTTACCACAAATATGGAGGGGACTGGCCGATGGCCTTACGTAAACACTATTGCTCGAATATTGTTGTTTGAAATGACACAAACACTCCCAGCAAAATTATCAAACACATGTTCAAGGAAGTAATCCGAATAATGTGCGCGTTTTTCTCAGTGCATCAGTTCATAATACAAATGATAAACAAAACTAAAAATGGTCAAAGAAGTTCAATGTAGCAGTAGTGTTTCACGTGTTTTCTTTTATCCAACGTAGAAAGTCGGTCATTTCAACTTACTAATAGTGTTTAAGAAAAAGTGCTGTTTCTGATGACAAACGCTGATTTTTGTTTGCTTCGCTCAGTCAATCAGCACAACCTGAGAAACGTGACCACCACCACAGCCAATCTCCATGAACCACACATCAACACAAAACGCCACGGTTTGAACGTAAGGTAGGCCTACACAAGACACTGACTCGTTCTCGAAGGCTGCTCATGTTTTACTACAAATAAGGAGGGAACCGGCTGATGCTCATTCGGCTGATGATCAGTGCAGTAAGTGTTTTTCGTAAGGTTTCAGTTCGTAAACAAACGGTCACTGCGCCTATTCTTTCTTTTCTCTTTGTTTATACTCACTCGCGACATTTAATAAGATTCACCAGATTAAATTTCATAACTGAATAAATATTTATCCTACAACTTACTAAGAGTGTTTAAGAAATAGTGATGTTTCTGATGACAAACGCTGAAGACAAACAATAAAGAACGAATCGAATAAAACCACCACAACCTGCTTACGTAGAGAAACGAACGATACCTCCATAGTGCTTTGAAATAAGCAACAATCAACTCCCGTCAGTTACACGCACATCATTTACTGTTACCTTCAATCGATTGTTGACGAAAGGTCGCCTTGACTCACAACAATTGCAAAACAATTATGAACCACGACCTTCAGCAGTAAAATTCTATATTCCGAAGTTAACAATAACCCTCGAAAAAGACGGGACAACAATGGTTTGAGGTTGTTTAGTGCTTTTTTTTGGAGGTAATTTTATGAACCTAGAAATACGAAAATACGCCTACGCGAAATCCGGATTAATTTCCTGTCGTTTGACACTTTCTCATATTTTTAGGCTTCCTACTTCAAGAGGAAAAGAGGTACATATATATACCGACCGTAAGTTTTTAATGGTTTAGATTATCTTGTTTTTTTTTTATTTCGAATTTTCGTAACATCACCATATTTTCAAACTGATATCAGCATAATCATCATCAATGGGCTGTTGCTGAAGTTAACGCACTGTACAAATTGGTTGTATTATAACCCATGCTTAGTAGAAGTTGTCATATAGTATGGTGGGGCAGAAAGGAAGGGCCACCCTTGGCAATCAAAGATGGTTAATGTTAGGATAATGAAACTTTGCATGGTATGTAGGCGAACGGGGGGGGGGGGGGGCAAGTAACCATGTGTCGGTCATCGTGATGCCAACTTTTTAACCATGCTTCGTAGAACCCTAGAGTAAATCAGAAACTTGTAGACATTGTCAAGATATGGCCATTGCAAAAAACGGAACGAAATTCGCTACGTTAGTTTAGGAATTACGGACATTGCAAGTATCATTTTGTTGTGCTGACCGAGTGGCTTTCCTGCCAAATGGTTCTGTCAGGGTCTTTCGATACACCACGCATTGGTAGGTAATGGTGTTGGCAGCATATGCAAATTGGCATAATTCAGTCATCGTGATCAACTCTGAAACAAAATCAGATATGTTAACCTGAGGGACGGACAACTTAATTTTTTATTTATTTTATGACCACGGTGACTAAATTATGCCAACTTGCATAATTTGCTGTAGTTTCTGTCTATACGTGTGATTTATCAGATTGTGTCCAGATGATGTCGAGTCAGAAGGCTGTCAGTTGCTGTTTGTTTCCAAGCAGGTTTCACGTACTTTGAGGACTACTGGACTTTATTTCATATTCACTGTTTGGCAAGAAAACCACTCAGCCAGCACAACAGAATGATGCTTGTAATTTCTGTAATACCTAAACTAGCATACCGAATTTAGTTCCTTTTTTCAATGGCCATACCTTGCCTTTGTCTACAAGATTTTAATTTATACTGGTTTTCTACGAAGCGTGGTCAAAAATTTAGCATCACAATGACCTTGAAAATATGTGTCACGGTCAGTGATCGAATCATGGTTAATTGGCCCCCCGTTCGCCTACATACCATGCAAAGTTTCATTATCCCAACATTAACCATCTTTGATTGCCAAGGGTAGCCCTTCCTTTCTGCCCATCCCTGTATAATAAAAATTATTGTTCCCAAACCAACTGATAGCAACGGTTATAGCGGTGTTTTTCTCGGATTAATACAAATTAACTTACGCAGTTCAAATTTTCCATCACATAACAATTATTTTGCATATCGTTTGTTATGTACGTAAGCTAGTTAAAGGATACTCGAAATGGACTTCTGTTATTCACTATACAGGAAGAGGCACTATTTTACCAAGGAACCGCTTTTATGATCAGAACAAATTATGTTGTAATCTGTAGTCATTAAATAATCATAATCTATATAACTAAGATCGTAGTTTCTACTTGCAGTTCAGAAGGATACATTACCTGTGAATTTTTAACATTCCTTTCCAAGTGGATGCATCCTCTCTGGAGGTTTAAACCTCACGTCTCACGTTTAAAGTTGTTTAGAGTCGGCCAGCTGTGAAACCTGGTCTGTGCATGCGCATGCACAACTCCAGGCAAGGCAGCTTGTCATCTTTATCCTCCAGCGTGCACTGTGCACCTCTTCACCTTCGCTGGTTCAAGACTGCCCTCGAACGTCATCTTCGCCATGGCTAAATCTAGAACCACGGAAAAGGACCCTTCGCTCAGGATGTCTTCGCCCTCTCCTGCGAGCCCTTCCCCTGAAATCATGGTTAGCCCTTCGCCTTCACCTTCGCCTCCGCACCCAACGATTTCGGCACAAGCGCTTCCATTGTCTTCTCCTCTCTGTCCATCAGCTTCGCTGATCCCTTGCGGTCAACCTTCCTGGAGACACTCTCGAAACGCCAAGAGAAATCCAAGGTTCACTCGTCCAAATCTCTTACGTCCACGGCTAACACTCTTTCGGACCTATCCTCACGTTCTGCCCTCCGATCCAGCTCACCGGTAATCAGTTCGCCCCATGACGCTCCTTTATCAGCAGGCCAGATCCACACCCTCATTGCTAGAGCCATCATAGATTTTCACTACAAAGAAAGACCAACCCCTGCTCCACTGGCTTCGTCCCACAACCTCTCTTACTCGCAGGATTGGGTCACTTCGTTCTCGAACAACTCTCAGAAACGACACCAACCTTCATTAGACCCACCATCGAAGCGAAGTCCCACTTTGCCCAACGACGGACATCTCAGGCTTCCACCATCCTGCTACTCCGCCACCACACCCATCCCAGCACCGTTCGTCTTCGCTTTCTCGGGACCCTATCAACGATGACACTGACCTAGACACTGCTTCAGCGCTATACAAATGCCTGCTCAACGATGTTAACCGCCCAACTACTTCGCAGCTGAGACTTCACCACGTCTCTCCTCGTTGTTGTTGGGACACTTTGTCCTCACCTCGGATCGAACCAATGAACTGATTTGTAAGTTATATAGATTAAAACGTAGGTATTGACATGGCCTAGGGCCTTTCGCATGCTATTATAATGTAAGTAAAATATTCTTGTGACGGAACGCCAAATGGGCTAGAAATTTTGCTCTCACTAGAGATCGAACCAACGAACTGATTTTCAATGTACATAGCGTAAAATGTAGGTATTAACAACCACCAGGGCCTGTTGAACGCCATTTTAATGTGACGGCAATATTCTGGTCGGCAGAACATTTATTATTGTTGGCAGAAATCATTAAGTGGACTACATAAACTCTTACAAATCCATGTAAAAGCATGAAATTATTTAATATTTCTTAACAGTAGAAATTGAACCAGCCGTGAACCCCCCCCCCCCCACGAAATATCCCCTAGGGCCCCTGCCTCCACCCCTTCCCGTTCCCAGCACCCCTGTGCCACCTACCTGAGGCTTGGGAAACAAATTCTTGCAGATCAAGCTAAAAACATGAAATTTGGTACACACGTAATTCTTAGAAACACAAATCGAATCAGCCATAGAATCCCCATGATATACCCCCTCAAGGGCCATAAAACTCACCTGTGCCTCCTCCAGGAGGCTTGATCAACAAATTCTTGCAAATCGAGCTAAAAGCTTGAAATTTGGTACACAAGTCATTCTTAGCAATATAAATCAAACCATCAATAATGGAACCCCCAAGAAATACCCCCAAAGGGCCCCCAGCACCCCCCTAAGCCGCCTCACTGAGGTTAGATTAACAAATTCTTGCAGATCGAGCTAAAAGTATGAACTTTTGTACACAAGCCATTCTTAGCAGCACAAATCGAACCAATCGTGGAACTCCCAAGAAATACCCGCAAGGATCCTAAGAGCGTCCTCCTGCGTGGGGGGGGGGGGGGGGGGGGGGGGGGGGGGGGGGGGGGGGGGG
>JAHWFP010267606.1:106258-138929 GCA_023313725.1 Lithobius niger | reverse complement strand
ACGTCGGAATAGCCTAATATTCGTCTTCCGAAAAATGTGAGCAAGCAAAGTGCAGTGGTCGGCCGCCATTTGAGTGGGCGCCAGTTCGAATTCCACGACCAAAATTAAGATAGACTTTAACAAAATTGTACGTCGGAATAGCCTACTATTCGTCTTCCGAAAAATGTGAGAGAGCAGAGTGCAGTGGTCGGCTGCCATTTGAGTGGACGCCAGATCGAATCCCACGACCAATTAAGATAGACCTTAAAAAATGTACGTCGATATAGCCTAATACTCGTCTCCCGAAAAATGTGAGCAAGCTGAGTGCAGTGGTCGGCTGCCATTTGAGTGGATGCCAGTTCGAATTCCACGACCAATTAATTTAGATCTTAGCAAAAATATACGTCGGAATAGCCTTCCATTCGTCTCCCGGAAAATGAGAGAGAGCAGAATGCAGTGGTCGGCCGCCATTTGAGTGGACGCCAGTTCGAATTCCACAACCAAAATTAAGATAGACCCTAACAAAAATGTACGTCGGAATAGCCTACTATTCGTCTCCCGAAAAATGTGAGCAAGCAGAGTGCAGTGGTCGGCTGCCATTTGAGTGGACGCCAGATCGAATTCCACGACCAAAATTAAGGTAGACCTTAACAAAAATGTGAGTCGGAATCATAGAGGAAAGAAAAGAGATGGAGGTGGGATGACGTCATCGTAGGGACGCCAGCGATGGGGGACGCTTTCGTCGCCTCACGGTCGTGCCGCCATCTTGGTTAGTTTGAGAGATCGACTCGCGTAGTTCGCCCAAGCTGCTGGCAATGGTACTCACGTGGCTACTAAACCAATATTATCAGGCATTTATAGAGGTGTTAGCTTGATTATTATTAACCATAGCACGACATTTACCATAACATAATTTACAAGGAATTTTGAACAATGGTCGTTTGGTCGTTTGATCTTCCACAAGCTGCATCAACAGGACGGAAAACAAGAAACCTCGTGTAACTGTGCGACATAAAAATATGTAAATAAATGTAATTGTGTAATATAAAATGTAAATGTTTGCCTGATTAAAAATTCATTGCCACTTTAACAACAGTTCACGTGAAATTATGGAGGTGACAAAAATATCGACGTTTTGTCCTTTATGCTGAAATGTCAGTGCGGATGATTATTACTGCAAGTAGGCCTTCCTTTCCTAATGCCCAGGTAGAAAATCTTCCCCTTTGCGTTGAGTAGAGGAAAGTTTTTTGAAATCATGGTTTTATTATTTTATTTCATGTAGTAGTTGGCGAAAAAAATCCTATGCCGTTTAAAAGTATACTACAATTTCAAAGTTTATTTACTGAATAAGTTTTACGCAAGTGAGCGAGAAATTAAACCCTATTATACTGACATAGACAGGATCGCAGGCTGGGGGGAGGGAGCTGGGCAGTAAGGTGTAGTAAGTGTCCCTATGAAAGACAAGAGGGACCTAAAAAAAGCTTACCCAGATTCAATTCCAGTTGTTTTTACATTCTAACTCAGGTCCAACTTCAATCTTTCCATTACATTTCAGTATTTTTTTACGTCAGAAAATCTTTTTTTGCATTGAAATGGTACCGATTTTTTTTGCCCATCTCTCTCCTTATCCTTATCCCCTCCCCCCCTCCCCAAGAAAGAAAATCCTAGCTACGGCCCTGATCAAGGATATTTAATTTTTTTTTTCCAAAATATAAGTGTCCTTAAGAAAGACAAGAGGGACTTGAAAAAGTATATAAATATTTTTTGCGTCAGAAGTTTTTTTGGCATTGAAATGGTACCGATTTTGTTTATTTCTTTGCCAGTCTCTTCTCCCCACCCCACTCCCCAGAAAAAAATCCTAGCTACTGGCCCTGGTCATGATTTTTTTCGTTTTTTTGCAAAATATAATTCCTTTTTCTATTTTTACGTATTTCAAGTCGGAAAAAGATTCCACACCACAATTGTATAACTTTAAACTGAGGAAACCACAAAGAAGCCTTGGTAACTACGACTAAAATATTATTTTCTTGGAGAATGCAGTATTTTTTTCGAATGTTTAGTACTTTTGTTAGGTTTAGGTTACGTTTATTAAAACTCCTTAATTCACAACGAGCTTAAACGTTGAAAAAGTATTCTAATGCAACCTTAAACGTTGCATTAACAAAACCCGAGAATCTGTAATTGAGTTTTGTTTGTGTCTGGGATTGCTATTTTTTAAGTTGAAATTACTGAGCCAGTTTTTTTCTACTTTCACCGAAAAAACTGAAAAGATAATGAAAGAAATGTGCATTGCGAACGCTTGCAGACAAGCAGTGTTGAACTAACCAAGATGGCAGCCACGCGACTTTCCCTCCACCAACTGGCTTCAGCAGGTAACGCGCAGCTATGACGTCATGCCAGCTCAATCTCTTTTCTTTCCTCCATGGTTGGAATAGCCTATTATTCGTCTCCCCAAAAATGTGAGCAAGCAGAGTGTAGTGGTCGGCTGCCATTTGAGTGGACCTCAGATCAAATCCCACGACTAATTATTAAGACACTATTAGACCTTAACTAAAATGTAAGTAATATTCGTCACCAGTTTGTGTTTAGTCAGACGAACGTTTAGAAGTTGCATGATAAAATCCGTTTTTTAAGGCGCAGTTTTAAATTAGAAACTTGTATTTTTCATTAAAATGGAACGGGACTCTTTAGCGAAAATTTTATTTTGAATATTACTCTTATCCAGTTTTCATTCAATCTGATGAACGATTTAGAACATACCGTATGTCATTTTAGACCACAATATTGCATAACATTATGCATATACTTTCAGCAAAGTTCAATAACTGTTCCGATCAATTTTGGTCGAATTGGTTCATCATAATCAATAATTATTGAGTTAATACGGGCGAAAGTCTTTTTTTGCCTTGCGCATTGCTGTCCCCACCCTACAATAAATGCTGTAGTCGCAATATTCGTTCGGTCGTATTTCAAAGAATATTACTACCAATGTTCATAAGAAACGGTACACGAATTTGACGTTAATTTCCGTAAACATTGCTTTGGACTCCAATTTTGGGACGACATTTTAAATTTGCGCAAAATTTGCTTCATAACCTTCTGAATGAATGGTTTGAATGCATTTGATTCATACTTTTCTGTGATGAATATTCGTAATCAGTTCATTTTCAGTCTGATAAACGATGTAGACATTTTTTTTGACACCCTTTTATATTTTTAGCTATTGGTATAAAACTGGTTTTTGTCACTGAGCCGTATTTATAGATTATTCCTACCAAACTTCATGGAATCGGTCGATTTGTTCAGTCATAACATGGAATAAATCCAATTGTCGGCCTTTCCAATTATTGAAAGTACTCCCCCCCGAAAACGAATATTTATATATTCATCGCTTAACAGTTTACAACCACCAACAGGAGTTGATGAATCATGGTACACCTGTATCAATTGTTCCCATGTGGTACCTGTCGCATTTTGCAAGATACTAAGATTTTTCTGGGCTGGTTATGATTTGGTAAAGTCCAAAGATAGTAAGGACTAATACTGCTTAAATAAATAAGTCATTTTCTAAAAATCTTAAATTCTGTCCATCAAATCAAGCCTATTTGAATTAAAATAAAAGTAAGGGCCACACTGATGCCTACTAGACACTGCACACAAAGGCTGCTGCGTTGTGAGACCTAGCGTTAAACAATTACTGTTTTGTTTGCTTCGCTCGCTCGTTCGATAAAAGCTACGATTAGGATTTTCTACTTTAAACGTTGATATGCGTTTACGGAAGAGCGAACTTTCAACTACAGTCCTGGATAAACAAAAAAAAGCAATTTTCTAGTGTGTTCGGTTAAGAGTTACATTTAGCAGATAGCTTTAAATAAATCATGAAATTGGCCTGTTATTGCCTTAAAATTTGATAGGGCCAGACGAAGAGAGACCAAACTCTCAGGGATACCTTGGCACCTCAAACAAACCGACCCATAGCACGGCAGAAGTGGATGACCACCCCGAGATAGCTCCTCACCTGAGTAGTGCAGGGCTGGACACCAAGAACAACCCGAAGACTAGCCGCACAGCACCCCAACATGTGTTCATGGGGCCTCAGCATGACATGACCGGTGCGCAGTCGCGGAGCGCAACAATTTGGTTTCTTTTGCCTTGCATCCATCATCATTGTCGTGCTTGGTCGCATTGTCGTACAGCTCTAAAGCTACATGTTTGCAACACAAAACTCATCTAATACCAGATATGCGTCTGTATTTTTAAAATAAAATACTGCGATATTAATGCACAGAACAATGGAATGCATCAAAAAACAGCAAATCCTTAAAATCAATGAAACTATAAAAATTCATGTAATATGTGGTACTTTCATTAAGAATGGGTGAGAATAGAGCCGAACATCTGGAAACTGGCGTAAATATTCCTGGTTTCACACTACTAAATTCTGACTGTAAGCCAGACCAGACCAGCTCGTGTCGGATTTTACACAAAAAAATTATTATCAACCATGTTTCATGTGTTTAGCGGGAGGGATGAGTGGTGAGGTGCTTATTACACAACAAAAGGATTGCATAGGGGAACACCATGAATAAGACAGCGTCTTTGTGTTGAGAGAAAGATAATACACCAGGATTATTTACTGGCTCACTTCAGCATGTCCTTAGGTGCACTTAGGTGCAATCAGATGTACTTAGGTGCACAAAGGTGTAGCAGCCAACTTGGCTCGCAAACAAGTGGCTAGCGTGTGCCGGCTTGAGAAAAATTTAGTAGTGTGAAACGGTGTGTGCATGCCCAGAGCGAGATAAATTTAAATCAGCAGTAGTAGTGAATTTAGTGTGACATCAGTAGTATTGCGCGGGTGCAATGGGTTTAATGGTGCAACGGGTGCATGGGAAGCTGTGAGCAATAGGACGTGAGATTAGATAGTCATCTTGGTCCCGGCTGTTCATCTCTAGCTCAATACAGACCCAGGTTCGATCCTAGTGAACGGAATTGTATATGTACGGTTTTTCCCTGTTTTTTTCCGGGCCGTTACACGAGGGTTTCCTTCGGGTACTCCAGTTTATTCTCTCGTGCTGCAAAAAACAACTGATACGATGGTTGTTATTTTCACTTACATCTAACTCTTGGGCCTTCGAAAAGCTTTAAGCTTACTGATCGATACATTCTATTCTGTTCCATTTTACAAAACCTTATTGCGTTTTTCTAGTTTCACTAATTCACCAATTTAATCCAACCATACATTTTTCCACTTACACGTACTTCTTGGGCCTTCACAAACCTTCAAGCTTACTGAGTGACGCGTTACATTTTATTTTACTCTATTCTATTCTGCATAACCTTACTTGGGTTTTTCTAGTTTAACTAATTTGAGGTTAACCAACCACACAATCACACAATCATACAATCATACACACAATCATACATTCAACCATACAACCATTTATCGATACATTAATCTGGCTAAGGGGGAGGGGGGACTGCGGCTCAATGAACTGTCAATAGCTACGTCATTAGCACCAACCTAGTCCACTTGCCACTCCGCCGCACATTACAGAGATGGTAAACAAACCCCAAATTAGATCTCATCATACATCTATAAGACAGTATCATTACCCAATCCACAATTGATGTGCGAAGTCTCATGGAAGATCGAAACAGTGACGAACACCATCAAAATGGTGACGTTTCACACGCACATGATGTACCGTGAGGACACACGATGAAGGGCCCTTTCCAGTCATCTCAAAAAGGATCTTAGCCTTGTTCCCTCTGACTCCATTTCGACTCTTCGTCTGAGGTGGCATGTTGCTTGGCAAGCTTTTTGGAACAGTTAAGATGGCAATAAATTGCGAGCTATAAAGGTTTTTCTCTCATCTTGTCGCCTCAGTCACCATGAAGAGGTTGTGTTGGCCTGTTTACATATTGGTAACACCAACCTAACGTATTGTTTCCTTTTGATGGGGGAATTCCCTCCTGAATGCCATTAATGTCTGGCTAAGGGCAGATTTATTGGGCAGAATAGATCCCATACCCGCTAAAGGAAACGCTGGATGACATTAACTGGCAGAGATTGGTCATCTTTTTAGTCACCGACTGATTAAGGTTTCACTGACACCTAAGCTGAGATCTTCCACTTGCTCCCACCAATGATGTGCAGGATGACCGTGAAGAGAGGGTCTCACATACGTATATGTCCAAAGGAAATTAAATAATTTAAAGTTATGGTAGAATGTTAATTTTTTGAACTGAAATTTTTTCACCTACTGCTTTTTTTTCTGCAAAATGCCAGAGCGACCACTATGATGAACCGTGCCACAGGTTGTAGGAAATGAATAGCATTAAGAATAACCATATGGGTAAAGACACGACAAACCCGGAGATGCATTCCTTTAAGTATGATTCCGGTTGAACCAAGTGTATGTTGTTATAAAAGAATTGATAGGGCACAATGCCAGATGGTTAGAGTAACACTGGCATCGGATGACGTAAATAATTACAGTGTGTTGATCGATGACGTACGTGTCAGTGGTTAGAGCTGTAATGGCAAAATGCTGGATCACCCAGGTATTTTGTGAAATGGTGTCGAGATGACAACAGTGGCAAAAACTACTGTCAGCTTCTTGGCTACTCACTTCGGACTTGAATAGTAACATTAGAACCAGAGGCACATATGTACAGTACATGAAATTAGAAAATCTTATAATTTAGTTATGTATGGTCATAGAGTCAACCATCTTTTTAATATTTATTTGTTGATTGGTCCAACCTACGAGGTTTATGGTAAAACTATTTCAAAAGAACTTAATGAGGGTTACAAGGAAGACGGAGCTAATATTGTATTTGGCTATTTCTGAATTTCCCGGTAGAAGCCCTAACCTCACTTCTTCACAATGTAATTAACCTCTCTTTAAATACAGGTTAAATATGATAAGGATGTCCCAGACATAACTGAAACACACTGTTTCCCCATATTACATTACCAACGTCTCAGTTTACAACCCCTCAGTGTTGATACCATCAACAATTGTTGTGACAACTCACGTAGTGAACCTATTACAAAGTGTGAAACGTGATTGTATGAACAGGAAACTAAAGCAAAACAATACTAGAATGCAGATTCACAGACTATAATGTGTTTCCCTTTGTCCCAAAATGTAAAGCATAAATATGCGCAGCATGTCTGAAAGACCAAAAACCCATATGACCTTACGAACGATCTGGAAAGATATGAATCCGTGCAGAATGCCATTAGTGAACAAGAAATAGACGTTTGCTCCCTGTCTGGACCATGTGACCCTGTATGTGATCACCGTAGATGTACACATGAGCAGGATATCCTGCATGGTATAGATACAGGTGAATCACAGGTGACACAGTATATTAAAAAGCACAAGATCTAAACAACCACACGCTATAAAAACTGGTGATAGATTGAATGATCACCTACGACATCCCAGTCAACAATGTATTTAAGGCATAACGAAAAACTAGTCTCAATTAATGCTGTCATAAGTATGGGTTGCCTTGCTTATTCTTTCACAAGTGGGATTGATATAAACCTCATTCACAGACGCATGGGGCATGCATCAATGGAGCGCTTTAAGCTAATGCTCTCCAAAGGGACTCTTTTGTGGCCTAACCTAACTGGTACGTCCGAGTTAAAGTGTGACATTTGTCTTTAGATTTCAATGCGTAGGAGTAGTCATTCAGCCTTGCCAGAAACATCCACATCGCTCGAATGCACAGTTGGTCCATTGCCAAGTGCTTTCCCAGTAGAGAACACGGACTCGGTGGTGGGACAGTGTTATTCATTATAGTGGATATCGGAACACGTAATTTTTTCTCTCATGTCTTACACACTAAGACTGAGAGGTATTAATGGCAGAAATCTGGAGGAGACAAATGGAGGATGGAAAACACTTTGTCAGTTAGTGAGTGTTGGTGCATGAAGTGTGCAGGAATTCCTTAGGATTAATAGAACAGTACACTGCTGCACCCCTCTTAGAATGTCTGAGCGCAATGCTATTTCAGAGAGTGTCCATTTAAGCCTAAAAAATATCACTCGGACGATCTTGGATGATGTTACCTTACCAAAAGTATTCTGGGGGCACTCCTGTCTAGAGGCGACTGTTATTCACAATGACCTTTGTATTAGGGCCATCCCTGGTGATATTTCACCAAACCAACTGTGGACTGAACACGAACCACATGCATGTAGAGTCAAGCGGTTTGGTTGTTTGGGATATATGTACAGTAGGCGACAACGAGTTTGTCCATGCAACAATGAAAACTAATAACAATGAAGCTCGCAGTTCGTGGACAGAGGAGTAGGGTATTGTTGTCAGTCTTGGTATGCAGTACCCTTTACGCAGGTTACCACGGGTTATTAAAAACAATTCCAAGCCTTCTTTTGCTTTGTAGCTAAGGACATATACGTATATGTCCAAAGGATATGAACTAATTTAAAGTTACGGTAGAATGTTAATTTTTTGAAATGGAATTTTTTCACCTACTGCTTTTTTTTCTGCAAAATGCCAGAGCGACCACTCCGATGAACCGTGCCACAGGTTGTAGGAAATGAATAGCATTAAGAATAACCATATGGGTAATGACACGGCGAACCCGGAGATGCATTCTTTTAAGTATGATTCCGGTTAAACCCTGTGCATGTTGTTATAAAAGAAATGATAGGGTACAATGCCAGATGGTTAAAGTAGCTCCGAAAATAACATGTTAAGAGTTACTTAATTAGAAATCGGACAAGTAAATGAAAATAAACATACCAAATTAATCACCCTGCCTACATTTGCTGGTGATTGACTAAATTCATCCAATCAAATTCATGCAATTACAACATAAAAAGTTTACTCTTTATTGTTGACAAATTAAAATTCGCCAATGTAAATCACTTAACTGTAACAAGAAACAAGACGTTGAAACAAGAGGTGCCTTCCCCGCCACAGTCCGTTAGGTTGTTTTGCAAATTAAGAACATCGAACAGAAATGAAACTACAGTAAGAAGATAAACACCCGTCGTATTTTTTATAAAAAAAATTTACGTCTCGTCCTGTTCCATTTCCGGCCACGTGATATTACGTGATTTTTTTTTTATCAATTCGATCACTGCGTAGTGGTCTTCAATGCAGTCCCAAGATGCTACGACGGTATTTTTAGCGTAAAAACTAAAAATGTATGGAGACCTGCTTACAGGCTATTTAGTTTATTCTAATATTCTTTACAACAATGCTTCTCCTTGCTGAAAGCACGGTCTTGAGTATTGTTGTAGAATTCATTGTTAAAATGACCATTGTTGAATGGACAAACTCGTTGTCGCATACTGTACGTACAGCCAATATTGCAGCGAGTTGGGTTCGGACCTACAGGCTGGGCGCAGATTTATTTAGGCTTTGACCAAGACAGACGGTCATATAAATAATTGCTTTACTCACCTACGGGAGAGATTAGTGTCTCTTGTAACGTTGTATTAATTCAGGAACTAAATTGCAGTCTACTTTCAACAATAATGATACAAGATTGCGAGCCCAGTAGCAGTGATTCATCACGTAATATCAGTCAAATGAGTCAAGGGGCTGTAGCAACGAACTCGGTCAAGTCCATTCATCCAAACAGACCGTCAAGTGGATCTAGCATTAATCTGACTGAGTAAGATTGTTTCTAGCAATGTCAAATTTCGACAACACAAGTGACACACCGTCAGAAGAAAACTTGAGTCTGTGGGCACTTAATTTTCTTCCTCATGTAACTGTGGGGTATTCCCGGTTGGACGTGATAATAATGGTATGGAGCCTTATGGGGCAAACAGTGCAAATGAACTGTGAAACCCCTTCACTCTCGAGTACTTTACAGAATTTGTTATCTTTTGATTCGCCTTCACTTGAGCTCAGTGGATCCTAAGATGAGGGGGATATCTTCAATTCACTAGTCAAAATGGCGATCTGAATAAGACCTTAAATAGTATAAAAAGTTCCAATCGAATTGAAAACAAGTATCGACCTACTATGTCTACCTCGGTTCCTTGACTTACGAAACCCCTGTTGGTAACCATTGCTGAGGTAGCGTGTACACTCAGTAAGTCTAAGAGACTATTTGGGGCTCGACCCGTAATGTTCATACTCACATTACCAAAGGTGTAAACCTCCTTAATTAAGGTCCATACAGCTTTTGTAACTAATGTTATTTCGACTTCATGTTGAGATAACCTTATTTAACACTCTTATTAATGTTGTAAAAATAGCTAAATATTTATGTGATGGTGCGCTCAAGTACTGCTATCTTCGACCCTCATCTGCCACTTCCACCTCAAAATTTCATTTACAGATAATAAAACTAACGTAATAAACGGGATAACAATGGTACATTTTGGTTTCCACTCGTGATGTCGCATAATATATTTCTAATAACCAATGTTTTTGTAACTTCGCAGGTCACTACAACGAGATTCTTTTGGAAATCAATTACGATGAAATGTATACTGGCTTGTCTATCGGCAAAGAAGGAAAGCCATTTAAAGTCGTACCCCCTCGAGATAAGTGGACTCACCTGTGTCTGACATGGTCCGGTAACAGTGGAACTGCTAATTTTTATATTGATGGGAAGAAAAAGGGAAGTAGAGCCGATTTTGAAAAGGGATATAGAATTGGCGGTGATGGATACTTTGTGTTGGGTCAAGATCAGGATGATTACAATGATGATTTCAATTCGGAAGAAGGCATTCGAGGAGCAATTACACAATTTCATTTGTACAATAAAATACTCACTGGTGAAGAAGGTAATCAAGAATTGTTTTGTATAGACTAATTGGTGAATTGTTAAATTTGTTTAACCCATCCTTATCAGTTGAGAAAAATTAAGGAGAAAAAATAAAGATATGTTATTATAGGATGAAAGATACGCACTTTCCCAGTTATATGTCAATTCCCTTGATATGCCCACTAGCATGTCTGAGACTGCTAGGTGAGACATAAATAGTTTATGGTTTAAACTAAATATCCTTTCACAATATTGCAAAAATTTTTTAACTCTTTGCTTTGTATTCTTGTTAGTATTTCTGCACTAAATAATAATAAACGTGTATTAGCACAGATTTGTTTTAAATGTTAGATCTGCTAAGATTGGTGTTACAGTAAAGGATATAACATCTTGACTGTATGATTTTTAAAACTCAAAATAACGTCGGATGCAAAATCTTATTTTATTGTCTTACCACATCATTCTTCAAGATCCGAAAGCAACCGTCATCGCACAACAACGAAAAACCCAAAGGTTCTCTTTTTTTATTTCTGGATTGTTACACGATTCAGAAGTACCCCATCACCATTCATACCGGAGAAACTCAATGCTGAATAGCCCGTTTAAACAATTTCTCCAAAAAAAATTTAAGAGACGTTGTCTGAAGGGGCTCAACGACGTTGAGTTTCCCCAGTATGAACAGAAATGGGGCATTTCAGAATCTAGTTACACTCAATAAACTCGAGAACAGAACCCTTCACTAAACCAGCAATAACAATGCTGTCTTTGTATAAATATTGTTGCACGCACAGTCGTCTTGTTAAGCTTCTGAATTAAAGAACGTTTGTTCTTTGTTGCAGCCACGACTCAAGCAACATGTGGTGGCTATAAGCAGGATAAACAACAGCGTCTCGGGAGTTTTTGCAGAACTCACTTGACGCTATTGGTTATCATATGCATCTCTTGTGGGCGCATCACGTGGTCGGGTAGTTTGATTTCTGAACCCATTTTATAAATATTCTGAATTGCTACAGAAAAGTGACTTACTGCGTCAAATACTTCTCATGAAATAGAAATTTGTCTATAAATTTATGAAATTTTCACTACAATTTCAGTGAAAAAAGCACAGACCTGCACTCTTCCTGGAACCGTAGTTAATTGGGCCGACTCATCATGGGGATATTTCGATGGTGTCCAGTTGGTACCTTCTTCTGCTCCTTGTGGGGAAGTTTGTGGTGATAATGGTAATTCAGGAACAGAAAACAGGTACGTTAGAATAGTACAATGACATATAGAACTTCGGTTGACCACCACCTAGTATTGTTTGGTCAATCGAGTGGAGTGTCTAGGAGTGCCCTTTTTTCCTAAATTGGTTCCTAAAGAGTGTCCATCACCGTTGCTAATGCAAAAAAAGTTCGTAAGACCAATTTTTTTTATCATAATAATTGCTTACAAAATCGATCCTTTTTTCTGGCGGGTACACTTATTTAGCTGCAAATCCATTCCTTATATTAGAAAAAAAAAAGACTCCTATGTGCAATAGTTTTTCCCCCTATACCTTAAGAACCGTTAGTCCTACGATGTAAAATCAAAAGAACAAATACGTTCTTCACCAAATTCTGATCGAAATAGTCTTTCAGCATTCTTCTCATAGCTACAACTGTAGCAATTCTTGTATGTTGCTAATGTTAGTTGGGGCCTATGCCCATTAAGTCTTTATCTGTTTAATCTGACATAGGTAAAATTATCTATTTATTGCAATTTCATTTCCGGTTCCTGCTCTCCGAACCTTCTAGAAGTTTCCATTTCCCATAATAACCTTGTTATTTCGCGGTTCTCAGGGGTGACCAAACTGTATTTAAGCAACAGAGCCACCATGCAAAATCAGTTAGCCTTCGGTCCAACCACCCGGCAGGTCTTCCTCGACCCCTGCTAGGTCTGCTACTTAGGGGAATTTTTGCTACCTAGGCCTTTAGTAGGCTTATCTTTACGAACCCTTGGTTAGGGTAGTTTCCCTGGTTACGCCTAAAGTAGGCTAGGTTCTTCCGTCCCAAATATAGCTTAAACTTAAAGTGAACCCTATAATTCCAAACTCAGTCTAGACCTCTCTCCCACTTAGCTGGTTTTTTCGTCAACAACCATTTATCTGTAAACTGAGTTTTATACTAAATAGGTGTTCACCCATTTTTTGTAAATAATTTTTTTAAGAGAAAAGTATGCTAAATTTGTTAATGTTACAATGTCATAAAAGATAATGGAAATCGTACAAAATCATTAAACACGAATTTCATTATAAAAATGAAAGAGGAAAGCAAGCAAATCAGCGAAAATCATTGTACTACGCTATTTCTAGAGTATGATTTTCGCTGTTTGGCTTGTTTTGCTCTTTCCTTTATATAATTTACAGCGATGTGTGTATATTAACGAATTTGATTGTCATTTTATGGAAAAGAATGTAGTAAAGACTGGAAAATGTCTACGTGAATTGCAATATATGTCTAAATTTCCAGACAGCTGGTTGCTCTACTATAACCTGCTTCCCTCCTGTGTATATGGTTAAATCCACATTATTTTTGGCGATGTGTACTTTAGAGAGAAAATCTAAAATGCAACGAGGTTATAGCAATAAATCTTTCTATGGTTCATGAAATGCTTCCTCAAAAAAAGAAGCAGTGAACACATTGTAATTATGACGCCAAAAGGCTTGGTTCATCACTTTCTTCATCAATCAACACAAAGCATAGAAAAAAAAACGCTATGTTTTGAATTGTCTTAATATTTTAACCTAAATTTGTTAGTCTACACCACATGATTGTAAGAATGGTTGGGTACAATGAATGTTAAGCACGTGTAAAAACACAAAACATGCGATTAAATCCTTCACGAAAATAATTGTAAGATAAACCTAAAATCACGATGGTGTGACAATCCTTGCCCTAACATCCGTGGCACAATCTCATATTCCTCTACCGCCACCTAGAATGTTACCTGATTCTGAAATACAGTCAGTGTAATTTCTTCCAGTCTCCTTCAGACTGCGTTACTAGACTATTTATACTGTATACTATAACAAATTTGCAGCAAGAAATGTTGTCTAGTAATTTCTGATGCTGTATAATGCCTTAACTGAAACTAACCTTCTGGTCCACCATTTCAGTTACTTTTGCGATTGAGATTTCTTGGCAACAATCGTTGATGTAAGTTTAAACGATGTTTCACTAAGTTGCAGGCTGACAAAAGGAGCTCAATATCCCATTTAGCTAACAATTATTTAAACCCTTTAAAGTAAGGGTAAAACGTTGCATCACGAAAATGCAAAATAAAGGGACGTCGTATTTAACTCAAACTATCCAATGGGTGTCAAAATTGATAGTAAGTTAGTGTGAATCATAAGCCTCCACAACAACAACCCAAATAAGCCTAATACACTAAACTGTTGTCAAAGGGGCACTCACAGACGTTATGTGTGAAGGGTGTATATGTTTAGAGTGAATGGTACATATGAAGAGTAAAGGATGTGTTTTAGAGAGTCAAGGGTATGTGTTGAGAATGAAGGGAACCTTGGAGGAAACAAGGAAGGTTGTGAAAGGGAGGGCACATCATCACATTGGTACCTTGCAACAATATACATCATGGAGGGTAGTATATATATGACAATGGGTTACAAAAGAATCTACTATATATGCACACATACGTTTCGAGAAGCTACACTTATTGTTAGTGGTAGGGTATCGAAAGTGGTTCCACAATGCCACATGTGCTCCACAATGCACAAAATATGTTCGGTAAAAACGAAGATCCTGAAATTTCGCAAAATGACCCAGCACTGAAGTGAAGGAATTGAAAAGGTGAGTTTAACTCCTACCTAAGCATGAGTCTGAGTAAATTAATTAAAGACAATCTAATTTCTTTCTGGTAGTAAGATTGTGCCCAATCAGTAGGATACTAAAACCATCTGAATAAGGGTGATGATTAGTTTTTGGGAAGTGAAAAACGATAAATATTTGGAGTGGACAACAGTTTCCCAGTAATCTGAGCTCTTACTTTTAGGAAAGGTATTTATTCTATTTACTTCAAGTGCATACACTTTGTATAACAACTCAAGAGTGATCAAAAATTTGGAAGAACGTGTGCTATGTCGATTTGTTAGTCTGTTGCAGTTATTTGCGAATTTTACTGTTTAGAATAATAAGTCGTTATAAAGTCCCATTTGACTGTTTAAAATCCATTAAACTGTTTCATTTTAGGTCGTCTTGCGTAAATGGTTCATTTCCCATATCCCGCTATGATTTAACAACTGATGGGTTTCAGGACAGACGTCCTAAAGAAGTAACTGCAACTCTAAAGGGAGTTACAATCCCCGAATTGAAGGAATTCTCATTCTGTTCAAATTTCTTCAACGGAATTGAAAAAATAGATGTGCAACCGATATTTTTTACAACACCGGATTCAGAGAATATAGTTTCTACAGGTTTCAGAAACAAACCATTTGGAATATATTTTAAAGTTGGAACTGACGAACCTATTATTGATATAAAGTACGGTGGGCCAGAGACCTTTGCAGACTGCTGGACGTGGTCAGGAAAAACTGGGAAATTAAAATATTATTATGAAGGAAAACTATATGAGGATTTCAATAACGTTGGCCAAGGTTTTATAATTCCTAGCAACGTAAATATTAACATCAATCAAGAACAATACACTGCAATAAACGAAAAGAAACCAACAGTGGGCTTCGCACATAAGGTATCCGATTTTTACATGTGGGAAAGGGAACTTTCAGCAGAGGAAGGTAAGAAAAATACCAATTTTATTGTTTGCACTCAAGACTCTACTATCTAATTTGGTTGACAAACACTGTCAATAAGAATTGGTGTAGTGGCTAAAAAAGTAAGGTTGCTTTCAACTACCTCGCACTTAATAAAAATAATACCTATGCATAAAAATATCGCGTATATTCACAAACAGTCTGTTGCAGTTAATTAGTTGCATCAAGTCTTTTGGCACTTTCTTCCCACCATTTTCACTGAAGTCGACGGCCGAAAGCGAAAGTGAAAACTTTACTTACTCTCTAGAGGAAGCTCCCAGACTATTTATACAATTCATTAAAAACAAGGAGCTTTCAATCCCTCCCCAAAAAAGTAAAAGAGCATCACTCCCTCACACTCCTCGTCCACTACACCCACTAACGGTAAGCTACACTCAGATTTGTACCACGACTTTGTTGTGTTGGATTTGCCTTAAAAATTCACACGCTGTTTGTAATATAGCAGGGAAATAGACAGCGTCAAAGAACACGAAGTGACAACTGTGTGTACACTAAGTTGTTATCAGGGTGACCCAAAACTGAAGTTTGCAGAAGTTTGCCGTAGTAAAGAGTACACAGTGAGGAATCAGATATTGATGACCTGTTTCAAGGTCATCACATTGGTAACCTCGAAATGAAGCAATTTGAAACTATTTAAGCACATTGAAAAGTCATATGAAATCATTAAAGCCTGCCAATTCTGTGTAAAATTGTCAATATTTATTTTGTACAAAATAAACTTCCTTCCAATAACGGTCACTACAATGGTTAAATTCAGACAGTGAAGTCATAGAACAGGATCGTATCGACTACTTACTCTTTGTGTATGCTGCCACATGAAATTATTGGCAGAAATATGCTGTAGTGATGTTTCTTTGTAATACCAGACTGTGGTGAAATTATGGTTCGCAGCTGACAAGTAACAATTCAGTGACATTATTTGCAGGACGTTTATTTTCAACACAACGCTAGCATTCCTACACGGATTTTTCAATCATTGGTGTTGGTAGCATTCAGTGACTTCAAAATGTCAATTCAAATTCGTTCAAGGATTATACGAGAAATCTCAGCATGAATCTAAATAGAGACAACCGCTTCTCAAAGGATGGCAAACCTCCTATTTACCGTCCATAAACCTAACGTCATTGGAGACCAGAGCTTTCATACCAGCTTCTTGAGCCAATTTTGCACCAATCTGATCCCTTTCCCAGAACTTGTGCAGCTGTGCAGCTAATCTTGATTCGTTATAAGAATTAGAAAAGATATAGATGACATGAGTAGTATCTAATTTCAACCCACTATTGCATGAATTAACCAGGTAGGTTATGTTAGTAGTGGGATCAGAATTGGCATTCTGTATGTCTGGAGACAATGATGCTTACCACTGAGCTGTACTTGACCACTTTGCTCAGGATTCCTGGGTCACTTCACAATACTCATGCTGCATGTTGGAGATGTTTTTTTCTTCACTTCTTCTTACTAATCTGACAAAAAGATTTGTAGTTCTAGTAACTACTGATTGGTTGCCTTTCCTGGAAAAGAATTTCAGAGATAGACTCTTGTTTCCTTTATATCTATCGCTATTTCTTCAGTTGTTAATTAATTTCAACTTCGGAAAAGCCGTCATCCCTAGTTTTTACTCCCGAACAGTGTGACATTGATTATTTAACCAGCTACAGTAGTAACAGTAAGTTAATTTTCAACAGCCAGCCGCTTATAACATATCTTGCTGCTCTCACCTGCTAAAATGTCAACCTTACAATATAGGTTAGGTTCTTTTGCAACATTAGGTTCTTTATCCTTATCCACAATATTAGCGACTGTTTGGCACCAATCTGACCAATGTTGTTGAGAGTGCCTTAAAAGTAAACGTCCCTTTCTTACAGTTGTTACTATCCGGTAAATTATATTTAGCTGTTACTAATACGTCTGCAGTCATTAGTTCTTTTTGTGGTCTTGGGAACAACTTGTGAGTTTCTCTGGTATTTAATAGAAGTGATGGAAGTATATCACCACTTCGCTCACATATGTCAGCCAAGTAGTTGAAAGCGCCCTAGTTTATTTGAAGTGTTTATGTTGTCATCAAAGCAAGTACAAATACTGCTCAGAGAAATAATGTAACTAATAGCCTGAAAATAAAGTGGCTTTTAAACTACAAAGTAATCGGCCCATGGTATTCTGAATTATTTTTGGGTTTATAATTTGGAATTAAAACTTCCAATAGGCAGTTACGAATAACTTGGAGGTATACTTTACAGTTAACGAAAGCACTGAAGCGTGTGTAACGTGTATCTTTTTAGCTTATTTAGTGTAGGCCACACTATGCATGAAGAATTAGAACGTATCGTTTCATTTGAGCTAACTTTATTATTTTTTACCAGTTGCAAACTTCTCTAAGTGTGCTAGTTCAGTTGGACCGTATCTCGTAACACCAAGTGAAGCACAATGGAACATTGCCACACAGTAAGTAAAGAATTATTTAAATTCTTCTTCTGCACTATTTTAAACAGTAAACTTATAGTTCGTAAGTATTTGTAGACATTACATACAACAAATGTAAGTAAAAATTCGATGTCTGTGTTAGGGCTGCAACATGGGATTCATCAGTTCTCAATACAATAATACAAAAATATATGTAAAATCTAGAATCTACTATTTATGAACTTTCGCAATTGTAAGATTTTAAAAGCAAACTCTAGACTTGAACAATTAGCCTAATATGTATTCTGATAAGAAAGGGAGGGGCAGCATAGCTTGTGAGCAGTTTGGCATATAACCATATAAAGAAACCATTCAAGCATGAGACAACAGAAACCACACCAGAAACCATTAAACCACAATACCACACCCGTATTAGTTTAGAAACTCTGTGTATTATGGTACACGAATACTTGCACGAATGTTATGTGCACAACAACATCGAACTAACCCTTGCTAAATTTAAACCATTAAACAAATCGGAAAATTACCAAATTTCACTGCAAGGTAGAGTCTGACTTCGTAATGCTGTTCGGCTGTCTTCGAACCACTTCTTGCTTATTCACACTTCAAACGACGCAACTTGGGTCCAAGCACTCCCCCTTTATTCTTTAGATTCTGCTTCATACTTGATTTGCCTATCGTAGTCTTGTTCAGGTTTAGCCTAGGTGTAAGATTGCTAATGTTTTTTGATGTTTTGAATTATTTTTAATGTACTTGAAAATCGCCATGACTGGAGAATGAACCAATGGGTTTCTTGTGATTTTATATGCACTTTCTAGCTGATTGTTGTATTCTGAAATTCAAAATCAGTTAACACATGATCCATTTGTGGGAAATCTATTTAACTAAGATCATAAGATGTGTTTGTTTGTTTTTTTGAAGGGTTTGTGTTTGTGTGTCCGCAATGATATGGCTGTCCGCAGTGGGGATAATCTCGTTAATCCTTATTCTATTGTAGTTCGGAGTGGGAATCTCGATAATCCTTATTCATTCTCTACAATCTCGATAATCTTTACGTTATTTGGTTGTATGTCTATCAAACGGAATTGTCTGTGGTATAAGTAATGATTCGAACTGTGTTTTTAACAAAGAGGCACAGTACTGATGACTTCATGTTTTTTTTTCAGTCACACTATTTTCTTGAAATCGAGATGTAGGCCTCTATGTATCTTAACTCTGAATCTAACTAAATCCAATGAAAGCTTGGGCGACTGCTAACGGGAAATAACAGTATTTTCATGCAAACGGGAAATCCCAGTATTTTCATACAAACGGGAAATCACAGTATTTCCATGCAAACGGGAAATCACCACAATGCTTTATTAAACCAGCCATATAAGGGGGGCTGTTCTAGTGTTTAGTACGATTTGCTTCATGATTTCACAAGGAACGACACATGAGCATAAAGTATGGACTAAGACTTCATGGTGTCAACGTCACTGTGAACCTGAAGGGCCTGCTATGCATAGGCCCTGTCCCATCTCTCTTACGTAGGCTACTTGTTGGCTACTAGAGTACTCTTCCTGTATTATCATGGAGACTTTAGACAGCTATCAAGGTTGCAAGATAATATTGCAGCCCATAATAGGTTGGAGATTTTTGACGACTCTCAAGATGACATTAAGTCAATAATCTGAATGACTGTGGCACAAAAAGTAATAGATATTACCCACTTGTTCGAGGGTGCTACAATACTCTTGAGGGCAGAGTCCGAGGGATTATAGTGGCAACCCGAGAATGCTTCGAAAACAACTTGTTCCCCAATCATTGTTGGAACAAAGAGGGTAATATCAGGCTTGTAACCCTACAGTGTTTAAACCGTGTGCGGTTCCAATTGTCGTGCCAAAGTATTGTTGTCATTGACGTACTTATCATTGTTATCTTTGATGCTCGATTCTTTCGGCCATCAAGAAAATAACACATTTCCCCATCAGTCAACGACGATGATTTCGGTTTGTTTCGTAAAAAGAAAGATATGCATTTGTAGCCTACTGTGTGGCCATTTTCTTTTTCTCTCTATATTGGTGGCTGGTTTCCCCGACGCCTAACACGTAACCTTTTTTTTCTTTTTTTGGATATGTTTTTGGTCCCGGTTACGGGATCCAGGTTAGAGACACTTTGGTCCCAGCGAATTTTTATAAAAACTAGGTCTTGATCTTGTTAAACAAGAAACTGTTACGTACGTGTATTTTAAAAAGGGAAATGTTGAATCTGGGGGAATGTTGAATCCTGGTTTTGATTTTTAAAAAAACGGTATTTTTTTGTGCTTGCCGGAATGCCGGTGTCCAACCAGCTTAGCTGCAGACCCGGCAACGCATCCAAGATGGAATTGAAACATTAAGGACCAACTGCTCTTCCAGCGTACGAGTATTTTAAAATCAACATTTCCCTTTTTAAAATACACGTAGGCTGGAAATGCAGTTGGTCCTTAATGTTTCAATTCTATCTTGGACGCGTTAACGGGTCTGCAGCTATGCTGGTTGGACAACGGCAAACACAAAAAATATTTTTTTTTTCAGTTAGACAAATTAATTTATTGGACATTTTAATTTGGTGGACATTTGGTAGTTGTCGTATCGGCACCAATCGGGACTAGAAACCCTTTTTTTTTTACCTCGTACGTGTATTTTAAAACAGGGGATGTGGAATTTAGTTTGTTCCTAAAACTAAATGCTTTTTGTGTTTACTAAATGTTGAATTTAGTGGAAATATTAATCCTCCGAAAACATTGTATGGCATTGTCTGTGGAATAATGCGTAATTTTCGAAACGAAATTGGCCGTTTTGACTTGTACTGCCATTTGTACTCCCGGTTTTAAACAATGCTGTAAGAATAGATGACAATGCTCGAACGCCGTGAAAGACAAGTCATTTCGGAGCTACACTTTTAAACAATGAAAACCGAAAAAGAAGGGTTACAACCCTAAGTTGTACGACTAAAGTACTGCTTTCCTAAATTGAATTATTCTGGTGTTCTGTATCGTTTAGTAGCCTGACTATTTTGTTCTTATATAATGCGAAATTAGGGACTTACTGAAACTGCACAGAACAGCATAATTGAAAAAGCTTTTCCGTCTATAGCACAACAGTCAAAATTGGGAGCTTGACAGTAACTCATACTTGAAAAACATTTGTGTTTGGATTTCTGGTTCTGTGTCATAAAACAAATATATGCAACCAGTAAACGTTAATACTTCAAACGTGTAGCGATTAATGCTTTTATATAATTGTTCAATATCAAAAAATATTGCTACTTCAATTACACTTTGAGGTACAGCCTAGGAATTGAATCAGCACACATAAGAACACCAGTTTTAGACAGTGAACTGCTAATCGAAAGTGAGTGAAAGTTCCGGTAAAGAACGTGAACCGTTGCTACAGAGCTCACCTTCTCGAATTATAAATTATGGTTTGAGAATCTTAAAAATCTCCGTAAAATCTTCTTTGAACGGATGTGGATGCTGAACGATAGTCAGTGACAAACTTTTATAAATAATTAGTAACGCATTATTTTACCTTCGGTTTTATGGAATTGGCTCCTATAAATAGTCAATTGTTTAAACGTATAGACCAGTAAATAGCCACTGTTTTATCGTAGTTCGGTTGGGGGTTATTTGGTACTTGTTTAAAAGTTCGTCCAGATGTGTTGGTGACAGCCCTAGCACACAATTACTCTACTGCTTTGAAAATTGCTCGATGCAGAAAACTCCTTGACCTATACCTTTAAACTTGATTCAGGGCTGCTGTCCTAAGCATGCCTTAACATAAATTAACACAAACTATAATATTTAACAAGTTTCTCTAACAACTTTCATTTTTTTTTAAATTTTCGCTACAATCATAACAATATAAATACTTACAGAACATTTGGTATCTAAATACCTAAATTTCTCTGAGCATTTTACGTATATAAGGTCTTAGCAACCACTATTTTACAAGAGTAAATATTTGTAAAAGGATTAAGGTCATCAAGACACACGCTAGCATGTTGCTGCCAAGTTGTTGTTTAATTGTAGTTGTTGCATGAAAGCGGCAAGCCTAAGCATGTGTCTTTACTCTGAAGCTCAAAATTATAGAATACAACGGGCAGCTGGATAAAATACTTCCATGCGACAAAAACGGCTGCAAATCTGTTGGACAATCAGGCATTACGTCCCTATAATGCAGGATAACAGTTTCGGTTCGTCGGATGACTCTTTCTAAGAAAAATTTGCTACCGAAGATCGTTGATTTCATGTTATTGACTGGCTAGCTAACTAGCTAGCTACTAGTAGCCCGGAAGTCATCATAATTTCCATAGACTTTAAGATGCCGATTGTGAACGACTAGGAAGACCTAATGAAATGAAAGTTACTGTGAGCATTGGACGACATTAATTCAACATACCTTTGGTGCTTTGGGAATGGAGGGTCCTTGGCTAGTGAGCTAACTGGCGTGTTGGGGGACTATGGATAGTTAAAGTATTGTTCGTAACTCTAAAAGTATTGTTCGGTATTGTTAAAAGCATTGCGTGGGTCGCTTATTTTGTGTTTTTGCAGGTGCATGTTATGCGCTGGTCGCTTTACTGGAAATGACGTACAGTCAGAGGCATTTCCAATGTTACATTCGCTGCCCGATGCTTCCCTGCTTGGCCAAGCTTCCCTGCTCGACAAGTTGTTCTATGTCAACGAAGTAGGAGGGGAGAGCTGCAGTGCGAAGTGTTGAGTGTTGGCATATTATTTACGTTTGTTGTTCCCCGGGCCCAGCGTAAAGTTTTAAACTGAGGTCTCTTTCCCCAGGCCTATAAACTCGTTATTGGGGTGCCCTGAAAAGACCTTTACAATCTAACGAATTTTTTATTTATACTAGTGATAATATAGAGGCTTTCTTTTTTTGTAACCATCACCGAGTAGGAGCGAGATCCCCCTGCAGATGGGGCCCAGTTGATTTTTCCCATTTCCCCCCCCCCCCCCCGGCTTACAACCAGTGATGTAGAGATAAACGAAATAATTTTGGAGGTATGGTTAGCAAACGAAAGGTCAGAGGGGGAACAGTGAGCTTCCAAACAACAATCCGTAAGATATTTTTAGATTTTTTTTAACTCCTTTATAAAGTGTTGAACATGAAGGTGGTGGATTTTATATCCTACCCTGCCTGCCCACGTTTGCCTTATACAAATTTAAGTTGGAAAAGTAAGCTTACAGGTGTTACTTAGAGGTGGTCTTTGGTTCCATTTTACTGATTGTTGGTTTTCCTGAGTAATAGTTTTGCTACATGCAGTCAAACCTATTTCTATAGGTCCGATTTCTGTGTTCCCCTGTTGCTTCCCCTCCCACCCATTACTCCCAGTCGTGCAGTGGTTTGCTTGGGCTAAGTTTGCAAGTTGTTTGCTTGGGCTAAATTTAGCAAACGAAAAGTTAGAGGAGGATGGCACAGCTACCAAATAATAATCCCTAAAATATTTGTAGGTTTTTAACTTCTACATAGTGCGTTGAATTTGAAGCTACGGATGTTCCCTCCCATTCCGCTAGTCAAAAAGTAATAAGCTTACGGGGTGCTTAGTTCAGTTTTACTGACCGTTGCTTTCCCCGAGTAACAGTTTTGCTACATGAAGTCAAATCTATTTCCAATGAGAACAAATGGAGAACAATAATAGTAGATGCTGCGGCGATTCTGAAAACATAAATAAACAAGAAAAAACCGCATGAGCCTGCTCCTGTCAACGGTGGCAATACACCGGGGGAAGGGGGAGGGGGTGGCAGGGTAAATATACGATTACGTGATATAGTAAGCCACC
This sequence comes from Lithobius niger, assembly GCA_023313725.1. NCBI lineage: Eukaryota > Metazoa > Arthropoda > Chilopoda > Lithobiomorpha > Lithobiidae > Lithobius > Lithobius niger. Next base: position 115,138 of record JAHWFP010267606.1, on the reverse strand, counting down.
AGAGCTGTAGTAAGCAGTGATTTCATCCTGCAGGCACGGACAATAGCAGCGCTCTGGTACCAATTCTCTTAAGGCAGTAGTGACGCCCTAATAAACTGGCTGGGAGGGGGGAAGGGAGCAAGGTCTGGCACCAATTCGAATTGGGTAGGCCACTATATTAGTAGCAATACGATTGCCGTAGACTACCCCCCGTCCAATACTATGCCTAGCTACCAACTTTCTTTTAATCAGCCGGGTATTAAAGTTTAATACTGTATTAATACCAACAACTTGGATTTGTATTTTTACTTGTATGTTTTGAGTAACGGTAATTTGGGTGAGCACGGAACAATGTTACGATGCATCCCCCCCCCCCCCCCCAGTAGCATCGCCACCGTGGACAGGAGCGGTTTTTATTATTTATTTATGTTTTCAGAATCGCCGCAGTATTTAATATTATACGAACTACTCACAGTTCTCCCTTTGTTCTCAATGGAAATAGATTTGACTTCATGTAGCAAAACTGTTTCTCAGGGAACACAACGGTCAGTAAAACTGAACTAAGCACCCTGTAAACTTATTACTTTCTGACTAGCGAAATGGGAGAAAACATCCGTCAGCTCCATGTTCAACGCACTATGTAGAAGTTAAAAATAAAAAATAAATATTTTAGGGATTATTGTTTAGCAGTTGTGCCATCCTCTTCTAACTTTTCGTTTGATAATCATAGCCCAAGTCCAACACTAATTTGATTTTGCTTTACCACTGCACGACTGGCAGTAATAGGTGAGTTGGGGGGGGGGGGGGCAAAGAGGGCACACAGAAATCGGACCTACAGAAATAGGTTTGACTGTATGTAGCATAACTGTTACTCAGGAAAACCAACAATCAGTAAAATGGAACCAAAGAGCACTTGTAAGTAACACTTGCAAGCTTACTTTCCAACTTAAATTCCTATAAGGCAAACATGGGCAGGCAGGGTAGGAGACAAAATCCATCACCATCATGCTCAACACTTTATGAAGAAGTTAAAAATCTAAAAATATCTTACGGATTGTTGAAAGCTTACTTTCCCTCTTACCCTTCGTTTGCTAGCCATACCTCCAACATTAATTCGTTTATCTCTACACCACTGGTTGTAATTCAGCGACGGTGGGAAAGGGGGGAGGGGGGGCATAGGGGAAAAATTAACCTGGGATTAACCTGGCCCACCTGGGAGGGATTCTTACTCCTACTGAGTGATGGTTAAAAAAGAGGAAAGCCTCCATATTATCACTAATAAAAATAAAAAATTCGTTAGATTGTAAAGGTCTTTTCAGGGCACCCCAATAACGAGTTTATAGGCCTGGGGAAAGAGACCTCAGTTTAAAACTTTACGCTGGGCCCGGGGAACAACAAACTTAAATAATATGCCAACACTCAACACTCCGCAATGTAGCTGCTCTCCCCTCCTACTTCGTTTACATAGAACAACCTGTCAAGCAGGGAAGCTTGGCCAAGCAGGAAAGCGTCGGGCAGCGAATGTAACATTGGAAATGCCTCTGACTGTACCATAATGCAACATATCATCCTAACGTAACTCTTCCATACTAACTACGAAGTTGCATTTTTATTGCTAAAGAAAATTTGCCACACCGATAAACAAACACAGTCAATGTAATGTATTGAACCATTACAATATCACCTATAACTAAGTGATTGATAACCACGCATGGTAACGGTAGGGAGTCGGCAGCATTGCTCAATTAGCTGCTGCCATATTTATAACAAAAGCACATCACGTGTTACATGACTAAATAGGCGCATAGCGCTACAAGTGACATAGATGTTAAACAAACTTTATATACATGTCTGTAGTGCGCCGGTACTTAGTGGTACTGGCAAACTCTACAATATCCTCCCTTATATAGCAAGTGCAATGTATGTCTATTCATGGAATTTCCCTAATAAATATATTTTTAATTTCTGTGCTTCCTAATAAATATTAGTTATTATATGCATGTAACAATGAAGTGTTTGAATATAAATAAACTGATTGCAATTGCACCACTGCACTTGCAAGAATAAATACAACAAACAACTTCCCTCCCCTCACACGAAAGGAATGAGACACCCAAAAAGCAAACCAAAGAAGAAAAAAAAGTGGCTGCTAAAAAAATCCCCACCAAAAGAAATCTTACAAATTCAGTTTGCTAGGCGGGTACAAACACGATTGCCTCGACGTTAATGTCCTGACGGCAAAGCCGGAACAGGCACCGAAATCGACACCTGTGGGCAGTACATCGGCATTGCAGTAGAGGGGACTTTCAAACTCAGCGGTGTCATCGTTGGTCGTCGACGCACACCTCTGAATGGAGAATTTGGCGTTAGCAGTGGCGGAAAATCTTCAGATTCTGTAGCAATCGATGGCAAATTTTTCGTTAGTGTTTTATTCGTATTAAGAGAAGATGGAATTTCTTTACTCAAACGATTGCCTAAACCAGAATAAGAATTTGGTACAGAAGATCTTTCAGGACCAAATTGCTGAAACATGTGAGGGACATAAATTTGTACTATCACACCAACGCGGCGAAAAGGATGATTTTCGTTCCAAGCTCCATAGGATGATAGTCATGGGCGTCGTTGATTGGTCCAGCAACATCGGATGACCGCACACGATTGCTGATTGGCTCAAAAACCTCACGTGTCCGCCCCAACTTGACAGGAACTCCTAATTTGAGTTGCTCGGAGTGCTTCCGCCAGATTATTGGTGAATCTTCTAATGATAAGCGATAAAATAAACCACCATCGTTTGCAATAATTCTTCCCAGAATCCAGGCTTTCTTTGCGTGTGGCCGTATGTCCGTCGCATAAATTAAGTCTCCAGAAAAGGTTAGTTTGCTACGGTGACATGTAGGCTTCAACTGATACCTTGCACTCTATCGACTTAGCTTGGACACTCGGAAACACAAATGACACACGTGTACGCATGGAACACTGTAAGAATATTTGCGATGGCGAATGCTGTGTAGTCTTGTGTGGAATATTTCTTTCCTGAATTAAGAAATTTATCACTGCATTTTTTAAAAATAGACTTTCCGTTACGCTTTCTTTTATAGTCTGTTCCACATTATGTTTTCAGAAAACTAACTGTATGACGCCACGTTTTCTTCCACTACCAGTGCAAAAACATGGAAATATCCCACTCGTAGACTCTGACAGTAACTGTGTAGAGCCTGCAATTATGTTATCCACATGTGTTTGCACTCGTAGTGCAAGGAAACGTCGCATCATATATTTAGTTTTCTGCAAGCATAATGTGGAACAGACTATAGTGAATTTTTTAACGAGTAGACTAGATTTTCGAATAATCCGTTTGTCATTGGACGATATGCAACACTAGCAACGTGTCGTTTTCCATTTTCCTTCAAAAACATTTGAAATTCACTGCTACAGTATTGACTGCTGTTGTCAGAGACAATAACTTTACAGCTACCGTAAGTTGCAAACAACTCCTTGAAAACTTTAACCAAGCTGTTGTATTACGTTTCATGTTAAATACAAATGGAAACTTGGAATGTGCGTCAATTATCACTAGGAACACATTTCCCTGAAACTCACAAAAATAAGTATGTAACCTATAGCAAATGGTTGCAGGTCGGTCCCAAACGTACCTTTTTTTAGGACCTACTTCCCTATTTATTTAAAAGGCCTTGTAACTTTTTTACAGTGCTCTCCAAATCATCGTCAATATTAGGCCACCAAAATTTAGAGCGTGCAAGCGATTTAAAAAGGACTATACCGCAGTGTCCTCGGCGTAAATCTTCAAGAACATGCGGACGTAATTACTCCGGAATTAATAATCTATGCCCCCAGAAAATGGCTCCACCACCTAGCGACAATTCATGTCTTCATTTGAAAAACGGTTTCAATTCAGCGTCCTCAACTTTCTTAGGCGAGCCGTCATTAGAGTAGTAATAAACTCATTCTAAGAGCTTGTCTCTGACAGTCATAGCCTCCAGTTGATCTGTTAGGATTGGAAAAATTTCCATGATTTCCCGATTCGTAACTTTCCTACCTAATGGTCTAGAAGACGGAGGTTTACGGGAACAGGCATACATGATAAAAAAATTGCTGTTAAATTCTATTTACCAGGGATATATTGCAATTCGAAATTGTACCCGTTTAGAAAAAGAGCCCATCATTGAATTCTTGCGGCGGCCATTGCCGGGATTGAATGAAACCTTACTGCCAAATACCTATACAGTGTGTGGTGCAGTGGCAACCCGGACCACTGCACTGTGACTGAGGTTGGCGCTAATGACCAAGCTGTTGACGCGCCATTAAGCCTCATCTCCCCCCCCATACAGTTATCTATGATCAGTCTGGAGTTTAAATCTGCATCCAAAAAAGATATTGATTGAATCGCCGAACTTTCAACCTAAGCTGGCTTTAGGCAAATTCTAGACTAACGCCGGGCTAACCTTAAGTACTAGGGGGGAAATTTGAAAACTGATTAACTCTCTCGTAGACCCCCTCCCCGTACGCCAACAGGTTTGCCTCAGGAATAATAACTTTGTTTAAACGTTAACGTTAAACTAAACCACCACTCGTCACCAACTTGTAAAGCACGTGGACCATTACAATATCACCTATAACTAAGTGATAGACAACCAAGCAGGGTAACGGTAGGGAGCCAGCAGCATTGCTCAGTTAGCTGCTGCCGTATTTATAACAAAAACAGATCACGCATTATATGACTGAATAGGCGCACAGCAGCAAAGGTTACAGAGGTGTTAAACAAACGTTATATACTCCGTGGTTTCGCCAGTACGTAGCGGTACTGGCAAGCACAACAGTCAACCAACGGACAACATGAGTATTATTTATTTTAAATGCATAGAATTATTACTTGGCTTTGTTTTTGCGAGTAATTAGTTATTTTTAGTTTGCGTACAAGGCGGTTATTCGACTAGAAAATAATCAATCACTTATCACAAGAACTGATACCTTAAACATGATTCATATCCGAAAATAACCAAATGTAAAGCTTCAACAAAACCTGGCAACTAAAAACTAAAGAAACCACCAGATGACCTGCTGTCAGGGCATATACCTGTTTTGCGGAACTACTCCATACTAAAAATAAGTTGCATTGGTATTGGAATTAACGAAATTCGTCTGACACTATTGAACAAACAACAATAGAAAACCATAACCAAATCGTTTGATCCTTATTGTAATGTTGAACTGATCCGAATTCAAAACAGCAAAGGAACACAAATAAATTTTCCTGTAAAGTTTCATATACTGCAGTGTTGCTGTATTGTTTAGTCCACGTGAAGCCTTACTGCTGCAGTCAAATGTTTTTACCATTTTATTTGAAACTGCAATTTCTGTAGAATTAATACTTGGCTTCTTGCTGCGAGTAATTAGGTATTCCTATTGCTTTTAAAGAATGTGTTTGACTTAAAAAAAAATCTAAAAACCACAAAATCATAAACCCAAATCAGTTGCCAAAGCATCTGATATCTACACAAAAGTCAACACCGAAAATGTTGTAAAGTTCAGAACTTCAGCAAGGTTACAACCAAAAATGTGCAGAATCTAGAACATCATAAGTAACCAAACAAATTCACGTTAGGCGCATACGTAAACCAAAAACAATAAATTGTAGGCAAAACCCTTCAAGTTTCAGCCATTGAAATTCTGTGATATCATAAATGAGCATGTTTCCACTCATCAGACGTACAGCGCAACTTTAAAACTTGGCGCATTACAAGCCTTTAGTTTGGAAAATCCAAGATGCCCAACTAGCATCAGGATAACACTTAGTTCATTGATTGTTGTTATTGTTGCTATTTCTGTTTCGCGCACACGAAGCGAAATTACACAACATCAAAGTAGAAACAAATCAATCGGTCACTCCGACAACCATCGGTCACTCGGTTAGTAAAACCTATTTGCAAACTGCTAAAAACTCAGTAGCAAATCGCTGAGGTCCCGATTTTTGTAATGTCAGGACGTTCACATATAATGCTGCGTTATATGCCGCAGTAAAAGCTGTAGTTTCCAGTATAGCACGCTAGACTGCAATAGTTCAACAACACGCCACCGTCAGAGTTGCCAAAAATGTATTATAAATTGATTATTCATAATTCAGACAAAAGTTATTGTGACAAAAAACCTTTAACATTATTGCGAAAAAATAATTCGTATAAAATACATTTATTCGAAAAAATACGACATAGCCGAACTATTCAAGTATAAAAAAAAAGTACCAATGCGCCAAGTTTTAAAGTTGCGTTGTATGTCTGATGAGTTGAAACTTGGCTCGTTTTTGTTATCACAGACCTTCATCGGCGGACACTTACCTGTTTTTTTGGCTTACAATTTATTGTTTTTTGGTTTAAACTATTGTTACAGAAATAATCTAAATTGTAGTACCACAACCCCTTTTAAAACGTGTACGTACTTTACGTAGCTCGGAGATTATTTTCTTTCTTGTTGCAACAGCATGATAACGACAGACGATCAAAAAACACACACAAAATCACGTGAGTTATTGCTACCAAAGGAATAACCCAGTGCGGTTGTTATGGCAACATGGGCGAATACCGCATCGCAAAGGATTTAAAGTAGTATTCTTTACAGTGACTGCCAACCGTAAACTATCATACGTATTTAAAACCTTTGATTCATTTTCTTCCAGAGTACCTTGCAGAAATTTGTACCCATTTTCGCCATATGACTTGACGGCAGGGTTTGAGGACTACATTCCGAAGAAAGTGTCTGCTACTCTTAAAGATGTCGCCTTCCCTGAAATGAAAGAGTTCACGTTCTGCCAATTGTTTTACAACAGACTGAGAAGACATATTTTACAACCTATAACTTTTACAAGTGCGGACTCAAAGGTGATTTTTGCTTTTGGATATCGAGAGGACCCTGGCGGGGTTTTTCTTCGAGTTGGAGCTGGAGAAGGAATATTAAACATCAATTATGGATCAGATTACTCTTTTCTGGACTGCTGGAGTTGGTCCGGTGTAACTGGTGAAATGAAAAATTATTACGATGGGGAAGTTTACAAAGTGCGACGAAACATCAGTATGGGCTACGTTATCCCCAGCGATGGAAAGCTTAATATCATTCAAGAACAGTTCAAAACATTGGATATTCAAAACCCAACCGATGGCTTCGTTTACAAAGTTGCTGAATTTTACATGTGGGATCGGCTCTTGACTGACAATGAAAGTAAGTTAATATCATGCCATTCTTTTAGGAGTGAAATTTTTCTGCAATCTCTTTTCTTTTTCTTGGTCATCATCGTGCTGTACATTTCCACTCGGATTTTGTATGTCGTCCTGTTTCATACGTTCTGCCATAATGGACAGTTGCACAGTGCTTCTGACTTGATGTCCAGATCAATGAGTGATAATAGTTTGGTACGAAAAACAAGGAGTGAAGATATCTCATTTTGCGGAAACCATTTTTGACGAAATCAGTAGCTTCACTCATCTTAAATATAAATACAAAAATTCTATCTTTGCATAGACTAGTGACAGCACCACATCTGTCTTAGTTTATTCACCAACTTATATTTCAAATGAGTGGATAAATCCACAGCCACAGTGGATAAATCTTCGTACCAATTGACAACAGGATAATTTTATAAATTTACCTTGGCTATCGAAATTACATTAACGGGACTTTTACTATGGAGCAGAATTCGTTTCTCGGGAAAGCTGGGCGTGGTCTCGTATAACTGGAGAAATAAATATTGCTACAAAGGGAAAGTTTACAAAGTGTTGTACAACATCGGTAAAGGTGACCTTATTCCTGGCAATGGAAAACTTACTCTCGTTCAAGAACAGTTCTAGGAATTGGATATTGCATGCCTAATTGATGGCTTCTTATACAATGTTACTGAATTTTACACAGGGGATCAGCTCTTACCTGCCGACGAAAGTAAGAAGATATAATACTAGATTTTTAAAGGTGAACTTTTTCCTCTAATTTACTTACTTTTTTTAGTTTTATCATGATATACATTTCCACCAATAATTTTTAAAGTTTATTTTAGTTGTCAGAAAAAATATAAAATTGTTTCGTACCAACTACCATAATGCAAAGTGGTACAGTTGTTTAGACTTGAACCCAGATCACTGACTCGTAATGGGTTGGTCTGTTAGCAGGAGTAGACGAAAAAGAGGGTGACAAGAAATCGACTAATTCTGTCTAATCTAGGTTTGTCCTAATCAGGAGCTTCAGTCACCCAGTATATTAAAAAACATAATCTATTGCTGTGTAAACTCAATACTGCATCTAGTCTTTATTAGACTAGTCACTAACTTATACTGGTATGAAATATTCACCGATAGGGTGGAAATTCCTGGGCATTAGTTGGCAGCTGGAAATGTTCTAAACTTAGGCACAAAGAGCTTCATTCTCTCTGGATAGTAGCAGTATACGCATTCTTGAAGAGAAGTGAAACTGCAGTCAGACGATACAAAAAACATTCGGGCTCACTGCAGCCCTGGCTACTACGACGGGTGTTTGTTTGTAGTATATGAATTCATCAGTGTGCTATCAATAACTGTCACAAAGCATCAATTCCTTTGCTGAGATTAGTCAGAACAATAAAAAATACCCTCTCGATAGGTGATAGGAGTCCATAAAAACTTCAGTGTACTAACTGTAGGTAATTTTTGGAAAGTAATTCTTTCCTTGGTCATCTAATATAAGTCAGACATTACAGTAATGAGTATCTGGTCTACCGATCTCGACAGTTTGATCACTGTTACTGTATTATAGACTTCCTATCGTAATGGAAATGCGTATCTGGACCACTGATTTCTACAATATGGTCACTGTTACTGTATTATAGACTTCCTACCGTAATGGAAATGCGTATCTGGACCACTG